>JAULBZ010000666.1:0-28028 GCA_032360805.1 Neoturris breviconis
TCATTTTTTACAAGTGGTCAAACAAATAAGTAAGGGAAATACCCTTTTACTTATTTGTCGGCTGACGTCATTTATTGTCGGGGATTTATTGTCGGGATTTATTTCACGCATGCGCAATATTTTGATGACGTCATGATTTATTGTCGGTTGCCGGTATTTTAGACTTTTATTTTGACAGTTATAGACAGATTTTGATGTGATTTTGATCAAAATCGGCAAATGTGTATATGTGCGTCCTCTCCTCTAGCTAACGGTACGGTTGGATGAAAATAAAACCATTTTAAACAAAAATCCGATCGGTTGCACTATCGCTGGTAGTGCGAACAAAACTCATGCAGGACTAATACGTGCCGTAATTCACCCGAGAAAAAAAGACATTCTATTGGTACAAATATCAATGGAATGTTCTATTGGCACTCGCCGCGAATTTTTCGTTTCGTGAAAATCAACGTATAATGAGCTTGCATTTTTTTTATCCCAGGATGCGTTGAGTTCTGTGTTAGTAGCAAGAGATGGTTATGGCGATATGGCAGTATCAAATGCAATTGGTTCAAATATATTTGATATAGATCTTGGTCTTGGGTTACCATTTGTTATAAGTTCATTAATAAGAGATTTTAAACCCGTAGTATTAATTAATGCTGAACAACAGGTATGTGTTATAATTCGTATGTATATATTTGTTTGAACAATTTAATTTTATTTATTTATTGTTGATCACCCAAAGCAAGGCAAAAAGTCCACTGGATTGCAGAGGGTTACTGAATGGATGTTATTGACACTGAAAACACCTTAAAAGATATTTTGACAAAAATATGTAGGGTGTTCTGCCCAGCCGGCAAAAACCTGTTCAAAGTCAGAAAAATTACGTTAGAACAACGTTCAAAGAAAACATGTTCGAGATAGCGGGTAGCTATTTCCTAGTGAACACAGGAGGTCAGATTTAACTTTCAACATTGATGGCACCTCGCCTAGGGTTAGGAGACTCATGGGACCGAGAAACCAGGTGACATCGCGAATTGATTGTATTTACTTATTTTATTTATTTATTTTTCTATTTATTTATTTTTTTAGAAAATGTTCGATTCTGGTGAGCTAGTAATTGTACCACACGTGAAATTTGGCTTTATTTTGTTAATAATCCTGGTAGCATCCTTAGTCGTATTTGTTATCAGTAAATTCAAACTCACTAAATTTCTAGGTATAGCATTTGTGTTACTATACTTTATGTTCGTTGCTTACGCTTATGTTCAAGACTTGTATTGTGATAATAGTTGCTGATATTAATAAAACAAAGATAATAATGAAAAGAATTAATGCTGATTTCTACTAGATGAATTCATTCGCGCGAATTCTAAATGAAACCATTACATTGGCTTAAAGCGACGTCACCTGTTAGGTGACGTCACTTCCAACCAATGTAATGGCTTCATTTAGAGCTACACTCTATATTTCCATCATGTTGCAAATCAGATGCAATTGAATCTGCTCTTTTTCTATACGGTGTTCTTAATGTCTTCAGGCGGAGGCTGAATCAAGTAGTTAAATTTGGTGAGTTTTTTTTCATTAGTGTTTTAATGTTATTGTTTGGGAGAAACAAAACAATTCGTTAGTCGTATATCCAAGTGGGCAAAAACTGGTTTAAAGTCCGATGAAAACGTTCTTCTAGCGTCTTTACTGCAGTCTTTGAACAAGTTTTTGCCAACTGGGATGCTTCATTTGCAAACTCGTCCCCAGGACTTCTCTTCTCTTTACATCTAGAAGAAGCTCTGGGGAGGTTGCTTCGTTTGTCCATGAGTTACCCACTGGATCACTTCGAACCCAGTTGGCACAGACTTGTTTAAAATCAAACTCTTGTTCTAGTGGGACATTAAACAATATTTTACCGACTGGGAATTCATTATACCTTTTAAAAAAACTAATTTTTGCTGGAACTAACTGTCACGGTTTTCGCAGAAATAGGCATTTTTCGCGAATTTTATGCAACATCGCAAAATTAAATTGATTGTGATTCACCGCGAAACCTATAAAAAAATGCAACAATTGAAAACCCAATAAAAAAACCCGTGAAATTTTAACCGCCCTCCCTTTCCATCAGCGCGAACTAAAAAGCCGCAGGTATAGCTCCTGAAATGCCCTATCTAATGAGGTTTGGTTAGAGAAAGTTTTTAAAGATTTTTTTTTTGTTAAAAATTTGTAAATTATATTATGTTTATAAAAAATGTATATTTATTTTATACCATTACTAATATTTTCGAAATTTATTTATAAATATTGGTTTGTTGTAACAACAATGATAATACCAGTGTCTCTTTTAAAATTCCATAAAAAACTTGTTCAAAGTCAGCAGCAAAGACACTAACGTCGTTCGACCCGTTGTTCCAGCGTCTTTACGGCTGACTTTGAACAAGTTTTACTCACTGATCAACCCATACCTTTTTCGATTCGCGAAATTGAATACAATCTCTTTAAAATTTCATAAATAAGCCCTCCTATGTATATCCATGCCTTTTTTAAATTTCGAAATTGGATACAATATCGTTAATCGGAATTAAGCCCTTCTCCCCCGTGTTTCTTTTTTTCCATTGGTCTATAATTGGTGCTATGCATACACATACATTGTAGTATTATGTGTACAGTGAGCCAGGAGTTAAATTTGACATTTTGTTACTGAATCGGTGAATAATTGTGTTATAAATCACTTAACGAAATTTTATGTTGACAACGAATATTGATATTACCATTTCGGTCACTTTTGGGGAAAATATTGCTCTCTCCCACATGACCCTTTTTGCGGAGAGGGGACCACACGAAACTGAATTTTGAAAGTCACTGTATTATAGCCTAATAATTGTCGTTTTAAAATAAATTAAGACTTGGGTTACATGTGTATAGGCTACATGTACCGGACATATGTATACCTAGGGATCACGTGTATGTAACCTACATGTATATAGGCTATATACATAGTCTACACATAACACATACTATCAGCTTTTACTACAATATTTATTTCTGTTGGCTGAAGAAACCATGTATGAATTTTATTTATAAAACATCTAATAAAAATAAAGAAGTACTAGACAATAGAACAATGCGACAGAAGAATGCAGTTTTTTTAAAATAGTTTCTTTCTTTATTAAAATACTAAGTTCTTTTTATTTCCCATTATAACTATAATTCACAAAGGGGTTATTTAATTTGAAAAATATACACTAATTAACTTACAAGAACATCTAAATTTATGGTCTATAATTGCTTTTTAATGTTCGCATCATATATATTTTTAAAAAATTGGAAAGCTTCCCGAAATCAAAATGGAGACTTCATTTCCTAAAATTCTAAACATTAATCAAAAAAAAAAGATCTGTTATCGTTGATTTATTTTTTATCTCCAAAAATTGTGAAAGAAGCTTCCCCGAAATACAAAACGGATGCCAATCAACAAAGATTCATGGTCAAAGCCTCATAAAATATTGATCTGTCAAAAAATATACAAGTATCCACTTCATCACTTATGAAGTATGATATTTGTTACCTTTTATAATCTACATAGAAACCAAATTCTCGAAGCCTTAACTTCTCCTTGGTTCGTTTAAATACTTAGTTAAATGTGGTCAAAATCTCATAGAAATCAAATTTTAAAAGAATTCACCAGTTTGGGCCAGCGACCTGATCGTATAAAAAATAGCGATAAGAATTTTCAATGACGCTATAAATTATTCCTGTCTCGATCTTTGTAGATTTTGTCCCGTTGAGATTATTCCGCAGAGTTGCTAATTTCTTGTTATTTCCGGAAATTTACTACGGCGATCTGAAAAACCGTATTTATTAAAATTTACCGGATTTTTTCGTTTTCTTCCCCGTATATCGATTTTAGCCTTTCAAAGTCTCTTTAGAGAAAGAGAGTGTGAATTCCAAGTCAGTTTGTTAAATTTGATCTGTGATATTGTAAAATTTGAACGAGTAACGGTTAAGTTAGAGTTAATTAACGCCATATTGAATCTGACTAAATTTAAGTAATATTATGCATCAAAATATTTGCAAATTTGAAAAATGAAATGTAACTGAAGTGGTCAACCTCGTTCCCAGGGCTATTTGTCTCTCTTTGGTAAATCGGATATTCAGACTATCAGCGCTGGGTACGAGTATGTGAAGTGGCAGTTGATAATCATATTGATATTTAGAATGTGATTACAAAGATAATGACGGATAGAAAATGTTTTGCAAGTCAGTATAATTTATAATGCAGGAGAGCAACTAGGCCATATTTTTCAATTACTGAGTGGTGCCTAAATATGGAAACTTGAAGTCACAGCAAAGTTGGAGTTCATAATCGTTTTAATATTCGCAGTATGATTACAAGGATAATGGTGAATAAAATTTAAAAGCAGTACAGAGAGAAAAGTCTCACTTTTGGTTCGTTTAGATTTTGCTACTCGCCTTCTTTCTTTACTAGTGCATCTAATGTCAAATTTATATTCAGATCCGTAGCTTGATCCACAGACGCACTTCAAACATCTCACATATATGAGATATGAGAGAATTGAACATAGTCTGTGAAAGAAGCTATAGTTCCGCGAATAATTTTGGTTGATAATTTCTGGTTACTTTTTATTATTCAACATTTCTTGATTTAAAAAAAGAAAGAAAAAAGAATCGGCTCTTGGAAAATCCGCAACTCTCCAACTCTTAACTCTAACTAATCTCACACTCAATTTGAACTCCATTCGTTCAGCAAACCGTCCTGAAAATTGGTAATTACACGTATTGACTACGGTGTAAATTTGTTTAATAATATTTTTCTCGTTTCTTCTCTCACTGTATATTGAATGCTGATAGCGCTTGGTATATAAACTGAGATTCGCTTGGTATATAATCCGAGCTTCATACCTTGCAAGAATCGACTGAAAGGAAGGAGACAGGATTACGATTTGCAACATATAACCAACAATATTTATTTATCGATAATAATAAAATACATATACAAATTAAAGATAAAAGACAAACACAACAACAAAATCTACAAATTTCTTTTAAAACTCATACAAATAAAAAGGACACAAGTAAGTTTTTGAAAAAATGTTATATATCCTGTAAAATTAGCTTTTCATAAATTTGACTAAGAAAAATTAATTCATCGTAATAACTCAGATTATTTCTTTGTTATTGTCACAAATTCGCTTAAATTAATTTTCACTCGTCCAGTGCGTAAAGTAGTGGTCTGGCTTAATTGAAACCTACTTGTTGCAAATACAAAGCCTGAAGCTATGCTCAGAAATCCCTCCTCCATAGGGATTATTTATACTTATTTTGAACACTGATTCGTCAAACGTGGCATAGAGTTGTGTAATATTATCACGAAATTAAGGTAGTATAAAAAAGGAAAAATGTGAAAACTGTTAAGCTAACGAAGTAAAATATAAAAGAATGAAATGCTGGGTAGTAAGCGTTAGACATAAGAACACATAATCAGTGTGGAGGAGTATAATTAAGCATTAACCTCTCCCACAGTGATTATTTGTTCTTATAACACTGCTGGACGTTAGTCACCATTACGAATAAAGATTAACTAAATTAAAAATAAAACTGCAAAGAAGGGTTTAATGTCAACAAGCTCGCAATTGATTGGTTACTTCGGTACGAAGCAACCAATCATTTGCAAGGTCGTTGCCTAAGGACCCAGTTGGCAAACCCACTGGGTAAGTACTACTAGTCATCTAAGCTAGTGGGCAAAAACTTGTTCAAAGTCCGTAGTAAAGACGCTAGAACAACGTCTTCGATGTTGCTCTAGCGTCTTTACTGCTGACTTTGAACAAGTTTTTGCGCACTGGGAAAGCTAAGAGAGTTAAATATAAACGATTATGTGGAGAGGTTTATTTGTTAGAAGCTCTGTAACGAACTGGATAACGTTCAGTATCCGGAATAAGAACAAATAATCACTGTAGAGGAGATATTTTTGAGCATTGCTTCAGGCTTCCTAGCCTGAAGCAATGCTCAAAAATCAATCCTTCACAGTGATTATTTGCTCTTATTTCGAACACTGACATTTATATATATATATACCAATCGAGTAAAATTGATGGATGTAGATTAAACTCTTTCCCACCGGTCATCCGTATTTGAAATATTTCAACAGCCATCCTTTACTTCTTTTTTATATTTTTCGGGGGGTAAAATTAACAAAACTATTGATAATAATTTTAATATATTTTGGTATAATGTACCTAACTCCCTTTAAAACAATTATTAGCTAAAGAAGAATTTCTGTGTTTTCTATTTTTGAAGTTCTCAGGAGGTTATTAGCCTGTTCCAAACTCAACGTCTGGCGGAAAACGCTGGCGAAGTAGGCACCTTTTTTGCCGCGGAGAGTCTGAGAAACAGGCTAGAGATTATGACCGGCAGTAAAAGATATTGTCGTGGCGACGATCAGCGGAGGTAGATGGTGCGATTTCACCATTGTCTCCATAACAATATCTGTAAAGGAGAGAGTACTGAGTCAACGATCTTGAAATGGATTGGTATCTCACACCAAGAAAACCAATTAAATTCAAATTCGTTGTCATAAAATCCTTCTCCACAGGTACTAAAAAGGGATGCTTATTATTTTATCCCTGATATATATATCCCTGTCAGACCAAGCCTCAAAATAACTGTTAGAGTCACCTGCGGAGGAGTGTTTTTGAGTACAGTTTCCAGCTGCAAAGCTTAAAATCGTACTCAAAAACACTAATCCACAGGTGATTTCTGACAGTTATATATTGAAGCTCGTCAGTATTATTAATTTCGTCAAAAATTCTACTTCATTCAAGGTTTGATAAAAAAACTTATCAAAATAGCTAGATATAGTGTAAATATATTGTGAAAAATGTAGTTACGGAGTTCAAAGTTAATAAGCGTAATATTATATACGGAGAAGAACACCGAATTATGGCTTCTTGGGAACCAACTGCAAACCCGTTGATATAACACACTCCTGCGCAGGAGCAACTTTTGACTAATCAGAATTATTATAGGTAAGTAGGCTTTTACGATGTGTTGATATTTGATACCCCAGTTGGCAAAAACTTGTTCAAAGTCCGCAGTGAAGCCGCAGTTATTCTGGCGTCTTTACTGCTGACTTTGAACAAGGTTTTGCTCACTGCTACCGTAAATAAGTTTTAATAAACTTGTCAAACAGATAGATTTAAATGACATGTGCTTCCATAAAGAACCAATACAGTTAAGGATATTGGCTCGAAAAAAGTAATGTATTGCGAAAATAAGTCTCTATAAAGGAGAGTCTTAAATCAACAAAGTTGAAATTGATTGGTTGATATTTCAGAATCTTAGCTGTAATTTTTTCCCAACCTTGTTGCAAAGGGCTTTCTACTTTTTTGAAATACAGAGAGCAGTGGAAAGGCAGACCCTGGGAAAGAGGTTGCTTTTCCTCATGCATTGCAACTGCTCTTTTTAAAAGGGCTAAAAACGGCTAACCACCGTTCACAAGCAGATATAGAGTTGCGTTCACAAATATGTTCGAACACATTATTCAAATAGATATATAGATAAGAGTTAGTGCATAAACAAATAAAAGTCTAAAAAATAAAAGAAAATAATAATATACAGGTCAGGGACCGAAATAATATATATAGCAAACCTCGAGATAACGGTCGGCCATCATCTGTGGAGGAGTGTTTTTTAATACAGTTGCAAAGACCAAAACACTCCTCCACAGGTGATGTCCGGTCATTATTTGGAGGCTTGAATATAGTGTCTACGAAGAAGGGCGCAGTGCCCAAAATAAGAAATAATCACTGCTATGGAGTGACTTCCATTAGGCAAAAAATTAGCTGCAAAAGCCAAAATATGACATTCCATTGGTAGATATTGACGTCACAATCACGTGACGTCAATTTCTACTAATGGGATATCTTATTTTGGCATTCGCAACATATTTTTCGTCTAGTGGACTATACCCAGTGGGCAAAACCTTGTTCAAAGTCCGCAGTAAAGGCGTTAGAACAATATCGTTCGACGTTTTTCTAACGTCTTTACTGCTGACTTTGAACAAATTTTCGCGACTGGTTAGTTTAAAAATCACTCCTCCACAGTAATTTTTAGGTTCTTATTTACTGCAGTATTAGATGAATCAGTGCACTTCTGCGCAGATGCTTTTTAATGCACATGTTCAAAGTCAGCAGTAAAGACGCTAAAATAACGTCGAACGAGCGTCTTTACTGCGGACTTTGAACACGTTTTGCCCACTAGGTTTCGATTCCTAGTGATATAAGAACATATTTACATTTCGCACCAAGCGAAACAAAATTTCAAATTAGTGAAACAACACTCCCAGCCGGCAAAAACCTGTTTAAAGTCAGCAAAATAACGTTAGAACAACCGACTGGGCTTACCTCAGTGCTTTAAAATTAAGAGCAAATAATCACTATGGAGGCTAGAAAACTTGAAACTATGCTCAAAAATCCCTCCATCACAGTGATTATTTGCTCTCAATTTGAACGCTGAAACAACCAAGAATATTACCAATTATTCAGATTTGTTGAATGAAATCGTTTCGAAACAACAAATAAGTTAAGTTTACTCAATATGAAACATTTGCGAGGAAAAATACATGAGCACCTGCTAAGAGAATAGCGTTGGTGATGATGATAGGTTCCTTCTACATTATGGAACCAATCAACAGAAGGGTCGTAGACCTCTCCGCATGTTATGAATTTTCATTAAAGTGATTACTTTCAATAGCAAAAATTGTACATGTAGCTAATTTGTTGCAAAACTATTCTGCAGTGGTTGAAATAGAGTAAATATTCACTGTGGAGGAGGGATTTTTGAGCATGCTTTAGGGTTACTCCTCCAGTGTTTATTTGCCCTTATTTTGACCACTGATCCTGCATTTACTAGAAACTTCTTTTTCAAAAATACAAATCCTAAAGTTTTAGGTGTCCAAATACGCGCAGATAGAATAAGTGAAAATGAATGTTTTCTCAAAGTCCTTGTTTTTGCAAACCTAAAAATAACAGTCGGGCATCACCTGTGGAGGAGCATCTTTGAGTGTAGTTTTCAGCTTTAACCCAAAAACACTCCTTCATAGACGATTTCCAACAGTCATTTTAGTCTTGTAATTGTGTGATTGACTTTTACTAATCCAATCAAGCACAAGGTCGTTGACACAAACACTCTTCTTAACAGATGCTAACTTGTCGTATATTGACCCTGTTTTTGAGGTTCAACTTCTCCCCAGCTTTCTAACAGTAATATATTCCCATCCATTCTCCACCTGAGAAGTTATTCGCCGGTTCCATTACAGTATTTCATTTTCATTTTGTTTTCTCCTTGCTTTCATTTGAAATTTTTAAAAGTACTACTTAATGTCATATGGTAGATTAGGCCACCTGAAGCACCTGTTGAAGCAAAGAAGACCTAAAACAGAAAAGCAAAGTGGAAGTTTTGTGGAAATAGTTTTAGAAAAACAAATCAGAAAATGGGTTAAAATGACAGTCAAAGGCACCAACCTATATTTAATAACCTTCTAAAGAATAAATAATCACTGTGGAAGAGAGTGTTGGTCAAAAAAAGAAAAAGTTAATATTTGCTATTATTTGAAGCAAAGAATGCATGACTGGTCCACAGTCGAAATAAAAGTAAAATAATCACTGTGCAGGAATGATTTTTAAGCATAGCTTTAGGACATCTAGCCTGAAAATATGCTCAAAAATCCCTCCAACACAGTGATTAGAGTAAACTCTTATTTCGACAACTGTTTAACTAAACTTGACTGGTAAATAAGATCAACTGTCAAACTTCAAATTTGTAAGGAACAAAATTCGAGCCATAACAATAATGGTAGCACTAAAAACATTGACTGTAGTGTTTTTTTATTATTAATATTTATTGTTGGTTATGCAGAGCCAAAAGGCCAGGATTGCTGAGGGTTACAAAAAGACAAAAGATGGAACATTTAAAATAGATATAAATTTTGAAATAAGCACAAATAATCGCTATGGAGGAGATGGTTTTTGAGTATAGCTTCAGGCTACTATGCACAAAAATCACTCGTTCACAGTGATTAATTGTATACCACTTTCAACATGTACACACCTTTTCATTTCTTTCGCACAGAAACCTGAATTGTTGTGCTCTTTTATGAGTAAACACACCATCTAGTAATCCCGTTTCTAAACTTCGAACTTCAATAGCTTTTTCACCCCAGCCCATAATCTGGCCACTTCCAACGTGTGCTGCGTATCAATAAAAAATTAATCAATAGGCATAAACATTAAACACCTGCAAGCCTGGAAATAATTGCCAGACATCACCTATGGAGGAGTGTAGTAATTGAGTATGGTTGTCAGTATACTAAATAACACTCCACTTCAAGTGATGCTGGACAGTTATTTTCCACCTTGACCTATTTTAGGGATCATTTCCAAATTATTTAACAGTTGATTTCCACTAGGTAAATAAAATTCGTCTAGTGCAAACCAACCTTAAATATTTCGTCTAGTGCAAACCAACCTTAAAAATTTCGTCTAGTGCAAACCAACCTTAAAAATTTCGACTAGTGCAAACCAACCCTAAATATCTCAATTAATTGCAAGATTGGTTCAGCACTCTTCTTTGTAAATAATAATTTGGACATGGGGGAAATAAGAGCAAATAATCACCGCGGAGGAGAAATTTTGAGCATAGCCCAATGAGCAAACTTGTCATCAGACTTTGAGCAAGTTTTGTTTCTCACTGGGAGGATACAAAGCCTGAACCTATGTTCAAAATTCCCTCCTCCACAATGATTATTTATTCTTATTTCAACCACTGATATACAGGAAGAATTGACCAAAAGGTTTACATACCTACAGAATATGGTGGTTCACCCCATCGTATGGTTGCATCCTTCACTTGTCGTCCAGAAGTGCTAAAGTACGCTCCTTCATCTAAGATACACAATAAATAACAAGCCTGAAAATAACTGCTAGATATCAGATATCACTAGTGGAGGAGTGTTTTTAGTCTAGTTTACAGCAAAATATGCTTAACCCTATTAATACTTGGCCATTTAGGGGCTCCTCAATACTGGGGTGGGGGAGGGGGGTTGTTTCAACCTCCGCCTTCCTCTATAACTTTTGATAGGACCATGCTGTAGTGTTGAAACAACCCCCCCTGTAAGAATAGGGTTAAAACACTTCTCCACTGGTGATGCATGACAGCAGTTACATTCAGGCTTAAATAAGTTGCTCTACATTGAACATTGGCTTTAAATCCCAGTTGGCAAAAACTTGTTCAAAGTCCGCAGTAAACACGCTAGAATATCGATGTTTGAACAAGGTTTTGGCCACTGGGATAGCACTCATCCACAATGATTATTTACTCTAATTTAGAGCGCTGCCCAGTGTTCGACGTTGTTCTAGCGTCTTTACTGTAGACTTTGAACAAGGTTTTTGCCCACTGGGTGGGTTATCAGGTGGCCACTCAAATTTGGAAATGAATTTCTATGACTTTTTTTTATTTTTAGAAGAGACCTGTATCTAACAGTGGTTGAAATAAGAGTGAATGATCATTGTGGAGAAGTGATTTTGGAGCATAGTTTCAGAATACGAAAAGCCTGCCCAAAGCTATGCTCAAAAATCACTCCTCTGCAGTGATTATTCACTCTCATTTCGACCACTGAATTCACACAACAGATATATTTCAAAGTATTTACCATCGTAACAGAGCAGTATAACTCGTCCATTACTACTTGGTAGAGGTACTATTGAATGTGCACTTATTTCTTCACCGTTGCGTGGTACATATATATCATATACTATAGCTGAATCTAGATCAACACCATAGAAACCTAAACAAACATCATACACACGGGTTAAAATAACTACTAGTCATCATAAATCAACAAAATTGACTGGTTTCTACCCAGTGGACAAAAACTTGTTCAATGTCCGCTGTAAAAATGCTAGATCGTTTACTGCATACCTTGAACAAGTTTTTGCCCACTGGGGACTGTGTGAGTAAAATCAATGGATTGCAACTCAGTATATAAATACACATTTTCTTTTATAAGAATATTAGGCTGAAATTTGGTCAAAAATTAAGAACATGCTATGAACATGTCAGGCTGAAATTCTAAAGATGTTGCGGATAGTAAGGTGTAAGCTAGTCAGAGTGCTCTCCCCTCTACTGTGTATTTTTGATGCATGTTTTTTGTTTTCTTTTCTTTAAGGTTCGTAACGGAATGTTTTTATTTGTGTATCAGCCAGTGAGAAAATAATGAATAACATCTTAAAAACATTTGGTTCAAATTGAAGGAAAAATAAGAACAGCGAGGCTGACAAGAACTTGCACATTCTTATGTAAAAAAAACCCCACAATTTTCCAACTCAAAATAAGAACATAAAACAGGAGTTAAGATAACTGCCAGTCATCAATGTGGAGGAAATTTTCAGAATGGTTTCATTCAATTTGGCTCCTCCACAGTGATCGATTATCGGTAGTTATTTCACCCCATGATATAATCACTGTTGCGGAGTGTCTTTTAAAATTTATTTCAGGTTTTGTAGCCTGAAAATTACTCAAAAATCATCAACAAAAACATTTTTTCTTATTTTAAGTTCTACGTCAAAGACTCCATCCAAAGTAATTATTTTTTCTTATTTCGAGCTTGATGTCAAGAACTTGCAGTTATCCATCCACAGTAACAGTGTTTTTTCTTATTTCAAGCACTGTGTCAAAGACTTGCCGTTGATTGCCTCTTTGCTAACAAGAACCAATCAATGATAAAAACAGTAGTTCTATTCATACCTGAGTTTGATGCGTATATTACTCTTAGTTTACTGCTATCTGTTTGTATTGCCATGTTTACCATCACTGGTCGATGTGTAAGGTCTCGAAAAGACTAAAAACCAAAATAAAGTGAATGAACCCTAGTATAAATATTAGACTAATATTTATGCGGAGAGGTAAAAACCGAACTTGTTCAATGTCAGCAGCAAAGATGCTAGAACAACGTTGTCTTTACTGCAGACAGGAGTCAACGATCTTTCACTGGTTTACCAAAGAAACCAATTCATTGCAAGTTCATATACATAACACCCTTCTGTGCAGTTTCATTTTTGTAGAATTTGGTCAAATTTTGTTTATTTTTCTACCAAAAAAAGATGCTTTTGAAACGAAATTTGAGATGGTCCCCAGCAGGCAAGAACTTGTTGCAGTAAAGATGCTAGACCGTCTTGGATGTGGGTAGTTAGTCACCAATTCTGTTAGATGTTTCTTCAGTAAATTCGAGTGAGCAAGTCAGATAAACAGTGTGTCTCACTTAGCCAAATTGACTTTCTTAAATCAGATGTAAACAAACACAGAATGCTCCAGTCCTTTAAACTAAAACATATTGCTTGTAACTACAGTGATCAAAATAAGAGCAAATAAACAATGTGGAGGTTTGATTTTTGAGCAGTCTCTGGCTACAAAGCCTAAAGCTATGCTCAAAAATACCTCCACAGCAGTGACCACTTCAATCATATTAAATTATTCTGTCTATCAATATCATAATGAAAACCTGATGTTGTCAAGAACCAGATTTTGGTAGTAACCAGTAAAAAACAATTAAGTTTAATGTTGAAAATGAAATTGTGTGAGGTGTTTTCTATTAGCACCGATATCATGTGAAATTCTGTTAAAGTTTCAAATAAGTAAATAAGTCTGACTGTCGAGGAGTGATTTTGAGTATTTATTTTTCACCTTTGAAGTTATAAATCTAAGTACCTTGAAAGCCATGAATTTATGATAAGGTTTAGGTGCCCATGCATAAACTTCTATTGCGTTACCAACTGCTATAGCTAAGAACTTTATACGGTGGAAGTTAACTAAAAGAAAAACAGGAACACTCATAACTTATTAGCAAAATAATAATGTCCTTCATAGCCATCTAGCATCTTTACAGCGGACTTTGAACAAGTTTTTGCCCACAGTAAATTATTAGTTAAAATATCCACGACAGCAAAATTTAATACCATGATAATTTCAAGAGCTTCAAAAGTCAAAATTACCTGTGAAATTTAGTACCTTTTAAGTTATGACATAGGCAGTAGTGTTTGAAATAAGAACAAATAATCTCTGTGGATGAGTGATTTTTGAGCATAACTTTAGGCTTTGTAGCCTGAATACAGGTCATTCCTAGTAAAAACATTGTGTTATATAAAGCATAGCTTCAGGCTACAAAATCTGAAGCTAAGCTCAAAATATTTTTTCCAAAGTGATTATTTATTCTGACCACTGCAGCAATCTTTAGGCATAACACATAAGGAAACGTCTTAAAAATAGAGTCTACAGAGGAGATTGCTGAGTCAACGACCTTGCAATGGATTGGTTTCTTCGTATTTCGTAATTCTTTTTGTTGAATTTTGTCAATTTAACCCTGCCAAAAAAGTTGGTTTAGTTGGAGGGAAATTTTGAGATAAGTCCCTACTAAGACATTTCTATTTAGAAGCAGCAAAAGAATTCATTAAATACCTAATTTATAATGTGTACATCCATCAAATTCGCCAACAGTTGTAAAATCACGATTCTTTAGTTTTTCTGCTTCATCACCCTTTACAATTTTCGTTTTTAACCAAGAAAGGTAATAGATCCTTAATTTATTAGATTTTCCTGAAATACAAAATAAGTCAAGGCTACAATGTTTGAAATAAGAGCAAATATGACTGTGGAGGAGAGATTTTTGAACTTAGCTTCTGGTTTAATTGCCTGAATCAATGCTCAAAAATCCCTCCTCCGCAGTGATTATTTGCTATTATTTCTGGGTATATGGATCTCTGGGTGTTGATTCAAAAAATCATAACAATTAGATTCCATTAGATGCAATAGTTATCATCTCAGATTATTTGGAGAGTCAATGATCTGCTGTATACTGTATTTGTTCTATATTTCCACAACAAAATAAGCATCAATGCTATTTCACAGTATTTCTACATCGATTGTTTTGCAGAAGACAAAAAGTAAATATCCTTGAGGAAGAGTACTATGTCAACAAACGTCCCCAGTGGATAAAATCATGTTTAAAAGTCTGCAGAAAAGACTCTAGAACTATGTTGTTCAACCATCTTTTTTTGCAGAATTTGAACCAAGTTTTTGCCCACTGCCCGATGTTGGTGTCCTTTTGGTTAATATTGGACCCTTCCTTCAGAACACACCCTGAACCCTGAACACATACAAGTAACTCAAGTTGCGTCTTGGAGATGAAATAAGAAGCTTACCGCTGATGGTAACTAAAACATTTAAAGTTTCGAGAACATCGATTTGTTGAAATCTTCTTCTTGTTATCAATGGAAAGACTAAAATAAAATCAGCCATTCATAATCAACAAACTGAATAAAGCACACCCATCATGAGAAATAAGCGAAGTAGTATGGCGAGGGGTCACCCTTTATGGAATGTCGCCCTTTATGGAATACTGCAGTGACATCCCTGCGCAAATTTACATTTTTGATAGAGAAGTCACTGCAGTGTTTCAAAAGAGAGACGTTTTTAAACTGTTCCACAAAGGGTGACCCGTCTCTAGGATAATAATTGCTTTAGTTTATTTTCACTCACAATTTCATTTAGCAGATATTTTATAATATAATATATATACCTTTTCCGTTACCACTTCTATCAAGTAGGTACAATCCATTTTCTGTACCCACTAGCAAATTAACTCCTAAAAAGAAAACAATTGTCATAACCAAGTCACCTAGCAACAAGGATAAAGAGAAATAGTTTGTTTATTTTAAAAAGAGTAAATTTTGCTGACTTCAGCTGATATGTGCTAATTTAACTTAATTTTAAATTACACATTGAGTTTTTTTGTACCCAAAATAGCATACTGGTAGATATTTTTTAAAGGAGCCGTGAACAACAATATAATATTTATCAATGAATTAATCTGGTTTCATGAAGCCTACAACATCATAATCGATTAAATTTGGGTGATGCAAAAGTCAAGAAATACAATATCAGTACGCAGTTCCTTTAAGAGCAATGCAATTATGTAAAGATTGGGTCCTAGACTGCATGCAACCTAAATGTAATCTACATTTGGTTCTTAAACCTCCCAAGGAATCATCTCAAAATTTAGCTCCAAAACCTAACTTCTTTGGTAGAGTTAAATTAGTTAAAATTGACAAAATTCGACAAAAATGGAGCTGTACCAAAGTGTGTTAGGTCAACAAACTTGCAATCCATTGCAAGATCGTTGACTCAGTACTCTCCTCTGTAGATTTTATTTTTGAGACGCTCCCTAATGTTTAGTTACTCCAGACTTTAGAATAATATATCTATATCAGTATTCGAAATAAGATAAAATTATCATTGTGGTGGAGGGATTTTTGAGCACTGTTCGCAATGCTCAAAAATCGCTCCTCCACAGTGATTATTTGCTCTTATTTTGACTGCTTTATATGCTCACCCCATAGCGCTCCACATAAGATTTCGGATCTAAATTTATGACGATATTTTCTTATAGCAGGTACCTAAACAAAAGACAATATTTGAATATACAACGGGAAAAAAATACTAGAATACGTTTGGTTTGCCAATAATCTTACCTATAAATAAGGGACCACCTCCAAAATTCGTTCTAAGGAGAAGAGTGCTAAATCAACAATTTTGCAATTAATCAGTTTCTTCTTACCAAAGAAATCAATCAATTGCAACTTCTTTGCCTTCACATTCTTGATCGTAGATTAATTTTTCTCAAATTTATTAATTTTGACTTTATTAAAGCTGCTGAAATATCTGCTTTTTGAAACGAATTTTGGAGATGGCCACCAACAAGAAAAATGAAAAGTAAAACATAAAACATAAAACAAGAGCAAATAATCCCTGTGGAAGGTTATGTGGTTAGTTGCTCTTAAGTTTGTTTTTACTTTCCCAGGTCACAACAAGTACAATAATTTTAAAGTCAACAATGTTGCAACTAATTGAGTTTTTCATACATAAGAAGCTGATCAATTATAGCTTCATTTTTACCACAATACAAGAGTAAGTCAACATACATCAGTGTCTTCTCTATTTGACAATCGTTCGGGAGTGACATTTACATTAATTTCAGAAGCAACAGTTCTACGACTTGCAGAATTACTACTTGATATGCTATATTTCTTTGATTGTCGATTAATTCGCTTATCATCAGATTCTGAAGACGTTGTAGACAGATTACCAATAGACGAAGCCATTGAATCACGCACCTAGAATAAAGTAATGAACACAAATTTAACTCAGATGTCCCCAATATATTCAAAATGTGTAGTGTCATTAGTTAGATATCACTGTCATACATAACTCTGATGATCCGAAAAGGTTAATTTTTAAAGATATTCCTGACTATAAGCATAATATCCGAAAAAGAATCCATTAACCTTCAAGACCATCGACTTAACACCCACCTAATCAGATACTATTAAACATGAAATAAAATAAACAAAGTTGAGGTTCATGATAAGAATCAGTGTTCGAAAAAAGAGAAAATAATCACTGTGGAGGAGGGATTTTTGAGCATAGCTTCCCCCGAAGGTATGCTCAAAAATCGCTCTTCAACAGTGATTATTTGCTCATATTTCGACCACTGCCTCCACACGGAGCACTGATTCCTATATTTGGAATCCTTTACTTTATTTACTTATGGCATGAAAGAACAATACATTGATCAAATTATGACAATCTCAGTATTGGAAATAAGAGCAAATAATCACTGTGGAGGAGTGATTTTTGAGTATAGCAAGCCTGAAGCAATGCTCAAAAATCCCTCCTCCACAGTGATTATTTGCTCTTATTTCGAACACTGAGAATAATATCAAGAACTTCAACTTCGTTTATTTTATTTCATGTTTAAGAATACAATACTGCAAACGAAAATGAATATAGCTACTGAGTACATACAATCTTGAGCTGTAGAGAACTTTAAAAAATTTGCTCAGAAAATATCACTTTTTAAATTTTATATACAATGTCAATGTTTAATAATAAGCTGAAAAATGTATCTCCAAAAATGGGTCCAGATTGTACAAATTCTACTTGATAGGGTTACAGTGCAAAATATTCAAATTGATAAATGTACACTTTAATTTATAATATCAAAACATCGCTCTATTTTTCTATACCATATAACAATTTTGTTGATTTTCCAATAAGCTTAATAAAGGTGGTGCTTATTAGAGGGGTGCTTTTTAAGCTGTTGATAAATCTACATCAGACTAACTGCCGGTTACTGTTATTGTTTTAAATACCTACCCGATCATGTTGCGGTTGATACTGTCTTTGTGGTGGTAAGACATCGGGTAAATTCTGACGAGTTGGTATTAATTCTAAACTGGTTTGTGATGTTTCAGAATCTTCATCTTGCAAAGTTGCTTTTAACCTCATGGTTGGAGTGTCGATATTATGTGCTATATTAATGAAATGATATTATTAGTTATTAACTTTGAATAGCTGTGAAGAAGGGTAGAATTTCAATGAACTTGCAATCGATAGGGTACTTCCGTAAATAGATACAAAACAATTGCAAAAATAAAAAACAGAACAACTTTTTTTTTTACACTTTATTTAATTATGCCAAAAATGTTTATATACGCAGTGGGTAAAAACTTGTTCAAAGTCAGCAGTAAAGACGCTAGAACAATAGCGTCTTTATTGCGGACTTTGAACAAGTTTTTGCTATTTGTCAGCATTTTAATCCCTGTGAAAAATAAATATAAGTCATCGCTTTCATCGTTTAAGATAATTTAATGTGTGCTATTTAACACCTTGCATTGATGCATTATAAGATAAACAATAGTCTAATTGGATCTATCTATAGCAAAAATAATTGAATTGACCCAGGAATATGTCATACAGATGATACTCCCACTCACTATCTTGTACAGCAAAACAAAAGTCTTGAAGATTTATTTTAAAATAAGAGAAAGATATAGAGCATACCTTGCAAATCATCTACCAGTCGATTCAGCGTATCAAAATGTTCATACGGTTGACTAAAATATAGAAACAAAGAAAATATTATATATATTTTTTATACCAGAAACAATATAAGACTTAGATTATTTAAAGATAAAAAAATAGTTACTGTTATTCCTCTTTTTAACAATACTTTTATATCCACTAGTTAATTCAAAAATAACTTCAAAATATGACAGGAATTGACTGCTCGCAAAGAAGGAACTGTATTTTTGATAGGATATGATATTTTTTATCAGTGGTCAAAATAAGAGTATATAATCACCGTGGAGAAGTGGTTATTGAACCATTTGTTTCTTAATATCAGAACACTTAGCCTGATGCGTGTTTATATTCTCTTATTCTGATCACTGTTTATGTGATAATGCAGGACAGGCTAATAACTTGAAATGATTATTCATTGTTTACTTTTTCTTTGGTTTTTGTAAAGTCTTTTCTTCATAATCATCCTCACTTTCATCTTGACTATGCTCACTGTGTAAGGAAGCAACATCAGGTATAGGACTTTCTTCTTCTTGATCTTCTTGACTAGTAGTCGGTGATGGAGTGCGATGAGGTGGTGTATCTTCACCCTGTTGTAGAGTCACATAAAGTTCTAATGACAGTAACATAACCTCAAAAACAATCCTCAATGGTGCCCAACAGTTACTTCAATCAATCAATTAATCAGATAGTAAACGTAAATCAAGTAAACAAATTCCATTAATAATAATAATAATAGAGAAGAGTGCCGGGAGTGAAGGAGAGCTGAAAACTGAAAATATTCTCTTCCACAGTGATGACCGGTAGATATTTTAGCCCCTGCATGATCTGGAAATTAACTCTAAGGAAGAAGCCAAACAATATAAAGATAATTGACTAAACACCCTCTTTCGCAGTTGTAATTTAATTTAGTTTAACTCTGTATTCCCAAAAGTACTCGTACATAAAAAGTCTAAATAAGAGAGTCATGTAGAGCTTGAACTCAGGCTGTCGTTTTAAGGTCTATCCAGCCAAATTATCTGCTTGACCACATATGTAAGTTTAGGGGTTAAAATAACTGTCAGTCATTACTATAGGCTAAAAAAAATCTCTCTGCCAGTGATGACTAGCAGTTATTTTAACCGCTGCAAGTTATATTACTATTGCAGATATAATTCATGTTATACCAATAGGTATTCAATGTTTGAAATCAAAACACCCCTCTCAACGTACAGCATGCATATTATTGTCATTCTTCTTCTTTGAAGAAGTGTGTTATGTCAATGAACTTGCAATTCAGTGGGTTTGTTTGTTTAATAGAAAGTGATCTATTTTAAGGTCGTTGATTATTCACACTTAATATGACATATATTATATGCAGCTATTATTCTATAAAAATTTATATGCACACACTGTACTTACGTATGACCGCCTTATAGTGTTTTGACCTTCGTCATCATCGAAAACATTTTTACTAAATTCTTTTTCTAGAACAAGAATAGATGTGTCATTATATCATCAAGGACAACAACAGGCATTCCCTTGTAAGAGACCATCTTAGGAGGCTAATTTGCAGCTAACAGGCTGCAAATTAGTCTCCAAAGATGCTCCTTCACAGGGGTATGCCGACGTGAATTTAGAGGCCTGACAACAATCAGTGCTGGAATAAAAACAAATTAGCACTATGAAAGAGGACTTTTAGCATAGCTTTAGTGATCAAAATAAGAGTAAATAATCACTGTGGAGGAGTGATTTTTGAGCATAGCTTCAGGCTTATTTTAAACATTGGAACTGGCATTAATGACTGTTAACACTGTGTGAAAAACCATGTGGAAAAACAAAAAGGTTTAAAAATATAAAAATGTTATATGCTAAATGATTTTGATTGATAAATGATTATAATGATTATAAATGATTTTGTAAGATTACAGTGAATCTTTTTCATAAATATTAAAGATGTCTACAGTCTAGACTAATTAGTCATAGAATAAACACAAATTTTTAAAGCAGAGAAGCAAAAACCGCATTAAATCTTTCCATGAGTATCTATAACTATGCAGTAGTCAAAATACGACAAAATAACCACTGTGGGGAAGTGATTTTTGAGCATAGCTTCAGCCTTTTGATTATTTCGATCTTATAATCAAAGAAGAGAATGTCAACACTGTTAAGTTTTTCAGAATATTGTGATTCAAGTTAACTGAAAATGTTCTGAAAAATCTCTCCTCCACAGTGATGAACACCAGTTATTTTAACTCCTGCTCGTAACTAATTACCATCAGCTGAAAACTGTACTCAAAAAACACTCCTACAAAGGTGATGCCTGACCGTTATATTCAGGCTTGCTGTTAACCCAGTACTATTAACGTAATATTATATTTATTATAAATGCAAACCTATTGGAGATGGTTCACCGCCTTGCATCATGGTTAAATTTCGCCGCAGAGTAGCACCAGGAGCTTCATCAACCAATGTGTCACCACGTTGTTCTTCTTCTATAACAGCAGCAAGATCAAATTCACCACTTTCACCAAAATCTTCATCGTTTTCACTCATCCCTCTTCTGCGACGAGCACGATCAATAAAATCTTTAATTTCAATACGAATTTTTCTATCTTGTGATCTGGATCCTCTAATGAAGTCATGCTAAATAAAATAAGCATCAAATTAGCTACAGTGCTCAAAACAAGAACAATCACTGTGGAGGAGATTTTTAAGCATAGCTTCGGCTTGATAGCGGTTTTATTGCTATTATTTTGAGCACTTGGCTACTTACAAAGAGTTTCTTGTTTTATATTGAAGTGCTGGAATATTATATGTGTCGAAGGAACCAATCAAACGCAAAATAATCAAAGCTCTTGTTCTAAATTGACCAGTGTTCGAAATAAGAGCAAATAGTATTAGGTGATTTGGTGACTGTACTCAAAAATTCCTCCTCCACAGTGATTATATGCTCTTATTTTGAACACTGTCAACTACGTTCGATATTATAAATTCACATTGAAACTGAGTCTTGTGATGAGCAACATATTGAAAAGATTGATCAAAGTAAAAGTAACAGATAAAAAATAGACAGTGGTCCAAATAGGGGTAAATAATCACTGTGAAGGAGAGATTTTTAAGTATAGCTTCAGACTTTGCAGCCTGAAGCTATGCCTAAAAATCATTCCTACACAGTGATTATTTGCTCTTATTTCAAACACTGATGAATGAAACAATAAAATACAAGCAAACCTGAAGCAATTGCTCAGCCGTTGGTCGTTGTAAATAATCTTTTATTAAACAGACATTGACAAATTCTCTAAACTTCTTGGACCTAAAAAAAAATATTACAAAGTAGTAAGAGTATATTATTCTATTACCCACCCAGGGGTTAAAATAACTGCCAGTCATCACTGTGGAAGAGAGATATTTAAGAATATTCTGAAAAATCTCTCCTCCACAGTGCCTGACAGTTATTTTAACCCATATGCACCTCATGGCACTTGTATAAAGTGTACAAGAGAAATCTAAACTTGTTACAAACATTATCTGTACCGCAAAAAATATCCAGACACAAAATTCATTAGTATGCCAGATGGCTAAAAAATAACTTACCAAGATTTTCTTGATTTTAGTTTGGGTGGTTCACTACGTGGTATTAAGAATAAAGCTCTCATAGGATGCATATCACATAAAGCTAAAAATAAAATAAACAAACATATAAATAAGGGGTGATGCTAGCATCTCTGCTGCACACTGCACGGGATAATCTAGAATATGAGGGAAGAGTAGAGAAATATCCAAAAAAGACCATTAATAGGACCAAATCTTTTGAAAAGATGATGGAAATTCTGGAAGAGATATTTGGCCATATTGAATCTGTCCACAGTGATTATTTGCAGTTATTTTGAACACTGACATTATCCTTAAATTTGAACCTCTTTTGGGGTGAATTGGATCCTACACTGGATCAGGAAGTGATTTGATTAATGTATAACGGTATACCAGGGTTCGAAATGCATTAGTTGTTAACTGTTAGAAAAACATTAGGAAAATGCATAGCAACACTGGAAATATAGTTTTTAAAGTGCGACCCGTTAATTTGTACCCTGTGTAAAAAAAAAAAATCTTGAACACTCAACTACAGATTTGTTAGCTCAAGAACAAATAATATTTTGGAAGAGTAATGTTTTAACATAGTTTCAGTGTTCGAAATAAAAACAAACAATTACTGTGGAGAAATGATTTTTGAGCATTGCTTCAAGCTGGAAAGTCTGAAGCAATGCTAAAAGATCCCTCCCCCTCAGTGATTATTTGTTCTTATTTCGAACACTGTGTTTCAGGTTTAGTAGTCAGAAGCTATGCTAAACATCGGTCCTCCACAGATTATATCGTTGATCA
The DNA here is from genome assembly GCA_032360805.1 of Neoturris breviconis. NCBI lineage: Eukaryota > Metazoa > Cnidaria > Hydrozoa > Anthoathecata > Pandeidae > Neoturris > Neoturris breviconis. The sequence goes on from JAULBZ010000666.1 coordinate 23,323, forward strand.
TTTCTTTTTTCTGTGGAGTTGTTTACGCTGCTATGACTGGCAATATACTTACGTGGCTGTGATTCTGCCATTTCTATTGCTGTGATTCCAACAGACCACATATCACACTAAAGAAAAAAATGAATATTATATTTGTTAAAAACATAAAAGCCTAAGCAAAATAAACATATTTGTTACTTAATTGCCATTCTTGTTATTACTTACTCTATTATCATAAGTTGCATCTGGTTGCTCATCACAAACAATAACTTCAGGAGCCATCCTATATAATGAAAATTAGCATTCTATATTGAAACACGCCTCCAAGAAAATGTTCACTATTGAAGTACTGTTCTGTGTCATCTGAAATTAACTACATAATACAGATCTACATACATATACACTATATTTGGGAGATGGCTTGCTAATACACAAAAGATGTTTGAGCATTGCTTTAGGCAAGAAAGCTTGAAGAAATGTTCAAAAATCCCTCTCCCACAGTGATCTTTGTCCTTGTTTTAAACATTCGTAAACGTGTTTGCTTTCATTGCACTTCATTAGGTTAATCTTATTACAAAAGAGTGCAGGATTGAAACCATATTTTCATTTGACGACCTATCCTACAAAACCGGTACTTCATGATATCTCACTGCCAACTGTGTGTGTATGTGTGTGGAGGACTATAGAGTATTTTTGTTGCAAGTTAGCAAAAATTTATCCATCAAAATTTATCCATCAAAATTATGTTAAAACATGAAATGCAAACGAAATGCAAATTTTTTGTGATTTCTATGAGGCAGTGAAAGTTTAAAGTAGTTATAAAATCATTGTTAAATAAAATTATCGGCTGATGGTTACAATCATCAGTTGACAGATTTATAGAAGAAAACTGTCAGCTGACGTTTATAATAAGTATCGGCCAATCTATCGGTCGACGGTTTTGTTACCTAAAACTATAGGCCATATTTGTTATATAAAACTATCGGTCGATACAACTGTTGGTCGACAGTTATAGAAAACCACAATTGCTTTAGGCCTGTAAAAAGAAAATATTATGTCTTTCTGATTCATTAGCCAGAAAATCGAACATAGAGATACAAAAAGCATAGCTAGCTACATGCACATAAAGTCACACAAACTCTGTGTGATTTTAAGCATGTCAAAGTGTTGAACAGCCATACAATAAAAATATAATAAACAAAAATATTAATGCAAAAGAACCTCTAGCTACATTGTCTACATATTTAACAGCAAGCCTGAATATAACTACCAGACATCACCTGTGGAGGAGTGTTTTTGAGTATAGTGTTCAGCTTAAAAATTGAATACTACACTCAAAAAACACTCCTCCACAGGTGATGTCTAGCAGTTATATTCAAGCTTGGACCGACACAATTTGGTGTAATTACGAAGGAAGGAAAGAGAGTTATGAGAAAATGGCAAAAATAGATTTTTTTTTTTCCTAATAGTCTGTCTCATAAACTTAAGTGTGTGTAGCTAGCTAGTTAGCAGATAGGATGGTGTTTGAGTCAAGCAGGCTCAAATTAGGAGCACTGCATAAATCTGCAGTTGTTAGTATTAGTAGTGTCTTATAAATACATCAAAATCATATCTTTCATACCATATTATAATTTTTTTTAACATTACACGACTTATCTATGAAGTAGTAATGAATGAATATGTGGAAAAATGTGCTCTCTCTGAAAGTAGTTAGTCAAAAAGTACCATCTTTCTTTTTATCACTCATGTAACTCATCAGATTTTTTGAGCAGCTGCGGGAAATAACAAAAGTTGTCTGAACACGATGACCGCCACAGATGTCTGTTTCAAGAAATCCTTATAAAGATGAGATGTAAATAGGCACAAATTGAACTTGCCAAATCAAGACAATAATACCTTTGAAAGACATTGTTAAGACTTGAAATTTACATGAAACTACGAAATCACAAGGAAAGTAAATGATGATAGATGTTTAATAGCTTGTAATAATATGATAAATATTTTTATGGTCCTTGAAATGATAAAAAGATTTGCGATAATAAAATAAATCAGATATAAAGAAGTTAATATGATTCTACTTTTTAATCCAATTCACATTTTACTATCATTAAATAATATAATATCATAGCTGTAAACTAAAGAATACAATCAATTACAAGTTCATATCATAGCACCTCTTAGTACAGTCACCACTACATCACCTAATACTACCAAGTCACTCAACTGTCATGTCTTCTAAATTTAATTCTAATTTGATAACCTTGTGTGAGAGATGCATTGCTTAAGATTTTTGAAAAACCCTTCATCATCTATCCTCTATGGTGCTCATGTACTCTTATTCCAGCCACTAAGTTGAATGCATTTAAAAAAAATAAAACCTTAAGAATCTAAAAGTTAAATTAAAAGTACAGCAGGTGTGACATTGGAAGCTTAAATAAATTTATTCCTGCTATATTTTAAGCCTGCCTCCCCTTACTCTCACTATTAGTCCTCCACAGTTGACAAGGGGTTGTATCCCTCCCCATTTCTGGATAATACCTCCTTTCTGGTGTCCCCCCTTTTTAAATATTTGCTAACCAACTCCCACCCTTAATGGCCCTCATTGGCAGCCCCCACCTAAACCCACACCACACAACTCACCCTTCATTCAAATGTACCCTACCATTTTGGTGCTACAGTAAAACAACAAACAAAGAGAGCTTTCAAATCAGTAACAGAGGAAATGGGTTACACACTTAATTATCTTCAGGTTTCAATTTCTTCCAAGTGAAAAGCTATGGATTTGCTACATCCTACTTTTTTAAAGCATATCCATTTTGTGAGTTCTAGCAAAATCGGCTGATCTATCCCCCTTTCAGTTGTATTCGGAAAGTTCCCCCCCTTTATAATATGGAGTTTCAACTATGATCTCCTGACACCCGCTAGTAATAAGATGAGAAAGTTTTAATATGCAAATAACTCTGCAGAACCAAAGAAAACACTTACCAATATGGAGTTCCAATGAAAGTATTCCGCCTTCCTACAGTTCTATCAAGTTGTGCACTAACACCGAAATCAACTAAAGATAAAATGTTCAGAGTTTTAAAGTATCTCACCCATGCTATCTATGAATTACTTACATATTGATAGAGCTAGAGAGCAGGGAAATAATATTTTGGCATAGTTACAGGCTATAAACAGTGTTCAAAATAATAGCAAATAATTATTATTGAGGAATTTTTGAGCATTGCTTCAGGCTTTATAGCCTGAAACAATGCTCAAAACCATTCCTCCACGGTGAAAAAATGTGGCCAGCAGATCGTAATATTGCCTAAAATGTCATAACCAAATTTCAGGACGGTATCACGCTTTTTCGGTCCATTGACCCTTTTTGCTCAAAACTTGGGACCAATTATCAAAAAAAAATTGGCGAGTCCTTCTAGAATATTGCCACAAATGTTGGTACCGAATTTCAAAATACTTGCCCTTCGGGAACATGGTCTATCCAGAAAAGCCCATCCAAACTTCATAAATAATCACTATCAGATTATCATTATCAACATAACTTCAAGTTAAATTGTTTCCCTATAGCAAGCCTCAAAATAACGATCAGACATCACCTGTGCAGGAGTAATTTTTGAAGAAAAAAACACTCCTCCACAAGTAAGCATTATCTTGAGGCTTGCTAAGTAATTACTTGTTCTTATTTTGCGCACTACAAATATACCTAGTTTGACTTCAGCATTTTCTGTTAGCAAAATATTTTGTCCTTTAATATCTCTATGAATAACATGATGAGCATGTAGATGATTGACACCCTATATAAATAAAGAATATTCATACAGTATTATATAAATGATTTACAAAATATTGTCCATTGGTTATATTCTCAAGATCACTCAACATTGGTCGAAATATGAGTAAATAATCACTGAGAAGGAGGGATTTTGAAGTTAGGCTCAAAGATCACTCCACCACAGTGATTATTTGCTCTTCCATCAAGCACTGTTCAAATTCTTAGCAGCAATATATTGAAACCATTGAATCAGTAAAATATAATGAGACTCACAATTAAAACTTCTCTACAAATATAACCTATCCAATCTTCTTTCAATGATCTTGCTTTCGTAGCTAAATAAAAACAAAACAATAAAGTAAAATAACTATATATAAGGGATCAGCTCAAAATTTTGTCCCAAAACCAATTTTTTTTGGTAGGGTTAAATCAACTAAAATTGACAAAATTCAACAAAAATGAATCTGTACACTAGTACATTATTGATTTCTTTGGTATGAAGAAACCAATCTATTGCAAGATCATTGACTCAGGACTCTCCTCTGTAGATTTTACTTTTTGAGACAGTCCCAAACTATATAATATGATGCAGAAATGCAGAAATATTTTTTTTCTTAGATTGGTTCTGGTCAATTGAACTAGAATGACAGGAATTAAAATAACTGCCTGTCATCATTGTGGAGGAGAAATATTATCTGAAAATATTCTGAAAAATTTCTCCTCCACAGAGATGACTCGCAATTATTTTAACGCCTGGAATGACTTGCATACCAAGTTCAGAGTTTGAAAAATGACAAGGTTTCAATACCATAAAAACACTAAGGAGGAGTGCAATATCAATGTAGTTTCAGGCTTCAGCCCTCTGAATCCAGTATAACACACGACGGCTGTTTTTGCCGTCGTAATGTTGGAACCCTGCGGCATTACGTCGGCAGTTTTTGCCGTCGTAATT
>JAULBZ010000667.1:0-12235 GCA_032360805.1 Neoturris breviconis
GCGCAACATTTTTATAAAACCCCTCAATACGTTTTTAAAAGTTCAAATGGTAAATAAACCATTCGGCTACAAACATTCTACTCAAGCTCACTAGATTGCAAATGGACGTAGATATCGCAAATGGCCTTATTTTTCGATTTTGATTCACAAACTAAAAAAGTTAAGGCCATTTGCATGGGAGGTGATCTTGGAACGTCAAAAGTCCAACCTCTTTCCTAGGGCTTCTTGCCTTTTCGAACAGTATTCCGTGTTCAAAAAGGCAAGAAACCTTAGGAACGAGGTTGGTCAAAAGTCGTCTTTCGGAGGAGCCTAAGGGTTAAGATAAACGCTTGAAGTTGGACATGTATACCAACTGCATACATTTTTTTCTTCTACTGATTTTCTCTGATGAAAACAAAATCGTGTTTTTTCATCAGCCTGCATCAGAGCCTACTTCACCGACATGAACCTCCGATGTCACAATAAAAAAGAGGCAACAAGCCCTGGGAACGAGGTTGGAACGAGGTTGGTATATATATATATTTCATATTATAGAGAACTGACCTTTTATACAATTATGATCGATACCAAACTTACACAAAGGTAACTCTCATTAATTCATTCTATATCCATGTTTTTGATGCTTTTCCGAATCATTTAAGGTTTTACCGATACCAGCGTGACAGATTGCTGAATAAACCACGTGGGTAAAAACTTGTTCAAAGTCTACAGTAAAGGTGCTAGAACAATGTTGAATACGTTGTTTTCTCGTCTTTAGGGGTCTGGAATATCGCTGTACGGTATATTTTGTCATCTCAATACTTACAATCTCTCAATTAAAATATGAGACAAATTGCGAATTTTAACAGGCAATATACACCATACGCAAAACGTAACTAATTCAAACAAATTCCTTTTGCTAATGTAAACTTACGTTCTTTGGCAAACTCGACAAACTTTGTTCTTTCTAACAGCCTAGTATCCAGGGTCATAGAACAAATTCGAATTTTCGTGCTGTTTGACTTGTAATCATATTTTGAGGCTTTCTGTCTTAGTTGAAATTCCATATTTTTGCTCCAATTCCACATTGTATCGAACATTTACGTGGGGGATTGTAGACTGGAGTCGTACGTTTCTCATAGAGCTACCACGGCTATAATATAAAAGTTATTCGCGCTCTCCTGTCACTTTTCTTGCTTCGGATAAAACGCATCAAAAGCTATTGCATAGCTACCCAATCCGAAAGAGGTATCTGCGACTATTCGATACTTTACGTCATGAGAATTGAACTACAGCGTTAAACGTCATGAGAGAAGAAGCTCTGGGAACGAGGTTGAAGAATTAGGCAGAATTATTTCAACGAAACCTTCCAATAATGTAATTTCGATTATATAGACTTATATTCTCTTGCGTTGAAATTTATGTGAGATTATTTAAGGTCATTGCTTTTTAGAAGAAGAAGATGCATTGCCATCGAGATATCAATTGGAATCTATTATATAATCTTTAAAAAGCATACAGTTTCACTGTAATAATTTTTGCAACAAATTTAAAAATCGTCTAGTTAGATTTCTTTATTTCTATTTTTTTTTTTTTAGATATCTTCGGAATTACGCAGACTTTCAAAGACATATCCTCGTTTATTCGAATTAAAAACGATCGGGAAAACGTTTGAGCGACGAGATATATTATCAATGCAGGTAACGACACACATTTGCATTGCTGAGACGTCATAATGATGGCTTTTGAATGACATCCAGTGGGTAATAACTTGTTCAAAGTCTGCAGTAAAAAGACTGATACGTCATAATGATGACTTTTGGGGATGACATCCAGTGGGCAATATCTTGTTCAAAGTCTGCAGTAAAAAGATGCTAGAACAGCATCGTTTGACGTTGTTTCAGCGTCTTTCCTGCGGACTATGCATTTCGAGTGTCGGAAGGGATAATCAAGACAAAACACTGCAAGTTGCAACAAATCTTGCTCTGACTTTGTGTAAACAGGACGTTAGACAGTACCAAATTTCTTCGGACATGTTCTTTGTGATTACATTCTTAACCGCTCCAATAAGAAAGCAGGGAAAATTGGGGGAAAATATAAAAAATATAGAAAATATCTGGTTTCAAAGATTTAAGTGTTTAATTTGGAACATATAAACAATCGCGGTGTTTCACGGTATATATTATTAATTTTGTGATCTCATATATTTAAAACAGGTTAGTAATAAATCGAAAAATCCGCCAGAGAAAAAGAAATTTATAATTGAATGCGGAGCGCATGCTCGAGAATGGATATCACCTGCTACCTGCATGAATATGATTAAAAAGGTAACTTTATTAGATAACTTTTACTTCGTCGTGTTAATTGTGTCTAGCATTATCCATGAAATGACACTGGTAAATTACACGCATGTTAATGTTTACTTTGTAGGAATGGTGCATGTAAAGGTGGATTTACACTTAGGCGAAAAATTTCAAAAGAAAACATCCAGAAGCAGCCAATGGGAGGTGTTCTGAGAAATAGGTGTTCTTATTCTCTAGCTGATTTCAATTTCAGAATTTTTACAAGCATACGCGTATATCTCAGAACAGCTCGTTTTCCTAGCTAGTGAAGATTTAAGTGTAAGAACAGTTAGTATTTTTAGCTGAGTAAAACTTTCCTAAAACAGTAGCTACTTTTGTTGTAAGAACACCTCAATTTCCTAGCTCTTAGCCCAGAACAGATGATCTTTTTCCTAGGCAGAGCTTCTCGATTTCCCAGCTGAGACAGCCAGCTCAGAACAGATCATTTTCCCAGCCAGAGCTTATTCGATTTCCTAGCTGAGACAGCCAGCTCAGAACAGATCATTTTCCCAGCCAGGAGTTGATCAATAGTAAAAGAACAGGTCAAATCTTCAGCTGTACTTTTTATTCAGGAACCTAAGAACAGGTCTAATTCCCAGCCAGTATACCCCCTCAGAACACCTATTTTTAAGAACACCTCTCCGTTGGCTGCTTTCGGACATCTTAATTGTAGAAATTGACATGATACCGTGTGCGACCGTTTTTTTTTGTAGTATTCGAGACCTTATCTGTGATTGCTACAATTTCAACTGCCTCGCAAACGTTGGCTTATTCTTTAACTTCCCTGTCATTTTTTTCTTTTTCGATAAACAAATCTACCTTTTCCTCACTGTCTTTAAATAAAGGTCTGCTAAAAAATACCCCGGCAAAAAATATATTAAAAAAAGTCGAAATTTGAATGTAGTCGGTCACAAATCTAGTCACCTAAGGAAAATTTGGCCATTTTTTTTTGCATTTTTTCATATTTGCTTTTACTGATATGGTAATCGGGATGGTATTTAGTAATATTCTGGACCATATTTGCAATCAGTTATATATTTTAGAAAATGCGAAATCCGTGTAAAATTTCGTATTTTCAATTTGTCAAAGTGATAAATTCTGATTAGAAAGACAACTTACACAAACATTCGTAAATATTCCAAGAACTTGGTTTTTAAGCTGCTGGAAACAACAGAATTTGTCGAGTGTACCAAAGACCAAAACCATTGTGCTTGTCAAAATTCGTTAAATCTCTATTAATTTCTGATCAAGATTGTGGAAGTATTCAGGGCTATAATTAGCGGTATTTAGGAACGTATTTAGCGGTATGTGTCACCGTATTTGGCCGTATTCGGGACCGCATCGAATAGTGTCGTTCTCTATTTTTTATTTTAGTTGTCTAATATTGCTGACAAACAATCAAATTACCTATTGACAAACTTTAATATCATAATCATTCCATTGTTGAATCCTGACGGTTATTCATACACATGGAAAAACAAAAGCACGAGGAAATGGAGGAAAAATAGATCGATCAATAAAAAATCAATAAATAACACACATAATTGTATTGGTGTTGATATAAACAGAAATTTTGCTGAGTCATGGGGAGGTATGAGTTTGGAATCATCTATAATACCTTGTCGGCGTAAAAAGGGCCGACAGGGTAGTGAAAAGTATACTGAGCGAACTTTCAATTGCAATCTCGTTATCAAGAGAAAACTAAGGAACCATCTCAAAATTTTGCTCCAAAACAAACTTTTTGGTAGGGTTAAATCAATGAAAATTGACAAAATCCAAAAAAATGAAATCTGCACAGAATTGCGTTAAGTCAACGAACTTGCAATGGATCGTTTCTTCGGTACGAAAAAACCAATCCATTGTAAGATCGTTGACTCAGCACTCTCCTCTGCAGATTTTATTTTTAAGACGGTCCGAAATTAATTGATGATAAAGAGACTTCACTTTCAGTTTACCAGATGTGAGCTGCTTTTAGATGACGCGTTGAGGGCTGTGTTTTATCTGAAACTTACAGCCTATGTTTGTGCATTCCATGTGTGTTTTATGTATCCCACTACTTTAGCTAGTTTTATTGTACTGTACACTGTTTATTGCCCTGGGTTATCGAGTTCTCAAAACCTTCTTTTACTGTTTTGATATTTACACCGCACTTCACCACAATCTTTTCAATTTATTACCTGCATAATGTTATGAACAGTTTTTTGCCTATTGGGATCATGTTAGAGTAACGTAATAAACTTTTAGTAAAAAAACATCACCGCTTTTTGACCAAGGTAGCTAAAGTACATAAAGGCCAGACTTTTGGTACCCTTAGAAAGGCGGGAACGGAGAAAAAAGCTAATATTTTTGGAAAGTTTTGAAAATTAGGAGCCCAATCTCGTTCCCAGGGCTTCTTTTCTCTTAGCTTCTTCTCTCTTAGCGTTTAACAAAGTTGTTAGGAGTTGTAAGGAACTTGTGACTGAGAAAAGATTATTTAGTTTTGTTAGATTCTGAAAGCCAATTGAATTCTCTTTTGTGATAGAAAATGACGTCAGCAGCATTTATGGGGTGCCAAACTTATCGAAATTTCTTGCGAAGTTATGACGTCATTATTAATTTCGCGATGATAAACCACTGGTAAAAGTTTCATTATCATTTCATCAGTCAATCAAAAGTTATGTCGTAATCAATATACAAAGATTTTACCAAGTTTAAATTGGTGGGTTTTCGATATTGCGCTTATCTCTAGAAGTGACGAAACTACGGTCATGAAATTGTAGCTATATGTGATGTGTCTAGTAGATAAATAAATAAAAGTCACAAAGTTGTGCAAGTCACTATCGTTTTTCATTTCTGAGTTATTAAAAGCTGTTCGAGTCGAGAGTGTGTGTGTGTGTGTGTGTGTGTGTCTATTTAACAGTATCCTGCAGACACACGACGTCGGATCATCGTTGAAACAATGTCGAAACGACGTCTCGACGTCATTTCGACGTAGATCCGACGTCGTGTGTGCCACTTGATTAATTTGTAAAATGTTATAACATCTATAATTTATAGGTCCTGGTTCATCTGATGATGCTTGTGGTAACGTTTACAGTGGTAGAAGTCCACTTTCAGAGGCCGAATCACGATCACTTGTGAAATATATAAAGTCAATAAAAGATGACATCATAGCTTATTTATGTTTACATTCTTATGGTCAAACTTGGACGACACCATGGGGATATAGTTCTAAGAAGCCAAAAGATTTCGATGATCTGGTACAAATAATAGTACTTTTTGTAACGTTCTAACCTTTCGAATTCTAACTTTCATTTCTTCTCAGTGTACACATGGCATCATATCAACGTCAAACAATGTCAAAACGACGTTACGACGTCGTGTGCTTACTGGTCTTATAGTCGATAAGTGTCCATTAAAATGACTTAACCAAACGTTTATATTAGCAGGAGGCTGAAGGATCCTCTCAATTCCCCCCATTAACTGAGCGACCAAAGAAACAATAGCTCTAAAAGTTGGCCCAATTGTGGATAATAGCATTAATAGCAGACTTGCAAGTTTCAATGTTGTGACCAATGAAGAGAAATTATTAATATTCGAAAGCTCCCTCCACCACCCAGGGTGAAAAAGTGTAATCTCTATCACATTTCCATATCTATCTTTTATTATTATATTTTAGATTAAAGTCGCAAGAATTGCTAGAGATGCAATTAGAAAAGTTTATGGCACAAAATATTCAGTAGGAAATGCTCATAACTATATATGTATGCAATTTATGTGTTTATGTTAATGTACAGTTTCCCTTATGGCAATAGATTCCGGATTTAATACGTTGGTATTTGATGTACGTGTCGTCTGATAGGGTTTGGTTTATTCCGGGTTTGATTTTTAAACGATTCCTTCCGGTAGCACCATGCAGTCATCACTACATTCCAAATATTTTTTGGCAGAGTGAAACCTTCCATTACGGTAAAATTAAGAGATGGTTGACTTTTAGTAAAAATATTTTTTCCATTAAAATCTTTCTTTGCACTTCTGCAAATAAATAATATATTAAAGTATTTACTAAATGAAGCCACCACTGTTAGATGACTTTGTTTTCAACCAATGTAATGGCTCCATTTAGAATTCGCGTGAACGAATTCGCCTAGCAGAAATCCGCCTGAAAACAAACATTAAACATCCCTAGAACATGTTAACGAGGTATGGTGGTGGTCCTGGGGATGAGGTTGTAGCGGCACGTTTCTTCAATGTAACTAGACGTTGTGTAGGTAGGGTTAATGTAATGTCCTGGTTATATCATCACTGTCACGAAGTGGGCAAATACTTGTTCAAAGTCTGCAGTAAAACCTCTAGAACAACGTCGTTCGACGTTTTTCTAGCGTCTTTCCTTCTTGACTTTGAACAAGTTTTTGCCAATTGGGCATTGTTCTTTCTTATTTATTCTAGCTTCGAGTTCTGGAAATGTTATCGATTACTTACACGCAGAGTTAAAAATCAAATACACCTACTTTATTGAGATGAGACCGAAGAAAGCCGAATTTATCGTTCCCGAAAATATAATGCTTAAGAATTCTGAAGAGATGTTTCAAGGTCTATATGCAATATCAAAGGCTTTAAAAAACTAATAATTATGTAAATAGATACTGTTAATATATAAATAAGTCCTTAATAAATAAATAAATAAATAAATAAATATTAAATAAATACATTATTTACCCTTCCTTAGTATGGTGGGGTACCCCCGGAAATTTGTTAATTTATGGGAAGGTATTACAAGATTCAGGGGGCAGAATGTCACAAAAGTATGATGCAGATTTTGATAATATGTAAGAAAATAACCTCCTGTATAATAGTTTTTGTTATGTTACTTGCACTGCAAAATTTAAAAATTCAGGGGGTCTACACCATACTAATGAAGGATTAAATTCTTCTTTTTTCACCTTCCACCAGAATCATTATATAATCAACAGGTAGTTGCCCTGGTGGGTTGGAGGTAAAAGAGAAACCCTGGGTTCATCCGAATATAGCTTTAATTAAATTAGGACGAAGGTTAATTAATTTCTTAATTAATTAATTAGTGTAGCTTTAGATAGCCGATTTTATGTCACGTCTTAATTAACTATAATCGGCGTAAGTGCGTAAAATCGGCATACTCTTATACAATTTTACTTGTCGCGTCTATTTTAATTAAAAGCCGCTTTTTGGAAAACCTATCGAAAATGTGAACTGGGTATAGGTGACTCATGGAAAACCCTTCAAATTCATGTTCTCGCTACATAATATTTCACGGAATTAAATAATAGCGACTGTATAAATCAACGCCCCATTTAATTAAAAATGGCGCACTTAATTAAAATCTCACTTTATACAACCGCACTTTCATCGATCTTAATATCAAAACGCATTTGTATTAAGTTAGTCGAGGCGTAAGATAGACTGTCTAATCCCACTCTAAATTATTTAATTAGGTTGGATCGTACTATCATTTTTTAGAGTGAAATATTAGAACACGAGAAACGATATCTGTGAGTTGTGATGTACATTACGAGAAAGTAGAAGAAGGTTGCTTATCTGCTCAGCGTGAATAACTACTGAATACGGACCCGTATAACTCCAGGACTGTGTATTGCCATGTATGGAACAGTTCGAATATAAAGTTATACGGGTCCGTATTCGTGCTGTTTCGAGCTGTCGTAGATGTTTTAGAATTCTCACGCGTAGTCTTCCTAATTCTTCCATGGAGGCTTAAACTAATAAAATTTTAATATTTCTACAACTTAATATAAAAGTTTCGGGTACTCATCTCCTCTACAGTATACACCCAGTTAAAGCAGGGTTAAGTAAAACCGTATAGTTCATTTCTTTAATATGAAGCAGCGACTGACCAACGTTGACTTTAAGTTACTTGAAGATATTCAATGCAATGTCTCTATTTCATCATTCCTGATACCATCTTCATGAAAGATGAAAAGTAACCTAAAAATTCAATATATATAATTTAATTAATATTGCTTGATATTATCAAAACAAGTTTCTCAATTTCATTTTCAAACTTACATGTAGTTGGTATATTCACAAACCGCAACGCTTTAATTAAACGCCGGGGGCGTTTATTAAATATTTTCATTTGCAGAGCGGGGTTTAATCTAGGGAGCGTTTAAAAGAAGGGGGCGTTTATTGAAAAATATAAGAATTGCAAATATGCAGAGACTCTGAGAGGAAACTTTTGAATAAAAAGGAGCTGTTTCCGACGATAAATCTTATTTTTAGACCAAGAAGAGTGTATAGAAAATTTCCTTTTTATCAGAGCTAAAAAAAAAAATTAATATTAAACTTCGTTTTTTATTCGTAGTACACTTACCATAAGGCTGCTACGTGAGCATTGCTAGTGTTTCAAATAAACGCTCCTTTTAAGAGGGGGAGGTTTATATGAGGGAAGCGTTTAAAAGAAGGAGGCGTTTATTAAATATTTTAGTGTTTAGGAAGGGAGGGGGCGTTTAATGGAGGAAACGTTTAAAAGAAGGGGGCGTTTAATCGATGCATTACGGTAAACTGGATTAGTCGTAACGCAAAAATACTAATTTAGTATAAATGCATGATGATGTAGCGTTTCAAATTAAATTTCGTTCACTGAGTTCAAAGTTTAAAATAAGAATTGTTTGTTTTCATTCCGCTTTCCATTTGTTTTCTCCCTCTAGTTTACTTTGCTCTTATGCTACTCGGTCTATGAAATTATATACAATTAATACTCACAGTCTTTCACCCAGGGCTTTCTATTCTCTATTATATGGAGAGCACGGGATTCAAGACCGAAACAAATTTAATATTATTTTTACTCCTGTATTTATGTATTTATTTTATACGGGATAAAGAGCCACTATTGTACGGGGATAAGCCCTGAAATATACATTTTACTTACTTACTTACAGATGCCACAGGATTCAGCATTATTTTCACGTCATTTGAGTATAACGTGCCTGCCTAGGCACTAAATAATCTATCAGATAAAGACTTTTTTAAATCTGGCGCGTTATTTATATATTTACCTGGAGCATCAAGATTTCCAAATCCTGCTAATTCTATTTTCAATTCCATTTCCAAATTACTTTTCTTTTGTTGCAGTTCCCATTTGAGTTTTTTCAGCTTACATTCAGTATTTACAGTACAGGTGTCGTATCGTTCAAATAGATCATCATTATTAATACTTGAGATCTGTATTTTCTGTTGTAAACTGTGTTTACAATCTATGAATATATTGATCTTGTCATCAATATCTAGTAAAGTTACATTGATAGAATGTATTGCAGCTTCAAGCTTGTCTTTGTAGCAAGTACCTGGAATTACAAATGGTATAACAAATGTTAATATTGTTCTATAACTTGAGGTAATTTGTGCAACGCTAAATAATTTAATTATTTAAACAAGGCCAACGCCCGTAGATCCACTTTAGGAGCAGTCCCAGAATAACTTTAACCCTTCGTTAGTATAATGGGGTACCCTCGGAAATTTGTTAATTCATAGGAAGGTATTAGAAGATTCAGGGGGCAAAAAGTTAAAAAGTATGATGCACATTTTTAAAGTATGTAAGAAAGTAACCTCCTGAATAATAATTTTCGTTACGTTACTTTCACAGCAAAATTTAAAAATTCAGAGGGTCCACACCATACTTATGAAGGGTTAATGATACTGTTATCCATTTCTCAGATCTAATGAAGCTTTCTTATGGCAGAAAACTTTCCCTTTTGAAGTGATTTTGTTAATCCTACAGAAATTATTGGTTGTTATTATTTTCAGGTTACCTGGGAAATTAATCCGTTCTGCAATCTTATAGCACTCCTCCCCAGTGAACACTTTGTTCAAAAAATATTCAAAAATTGATATTTATAGCCAAATGATCTTACTATATTGTCTGTTGGAAGACATTTATGTGAGAAAAAATGTTTCCACATCTTAGCATCTCTGAGGAAATAATTATCATTGGTATATGCAACTGAAACGTCATGAGAGAAGAAGCCCTGAGAACGAGGTTGTGTAAGTGAATCATAGTTACAATATTTATAGCCAAATGATCTTATTATATTGTCTGTTGGAAGACATTTATGTGAGAAAAAATGTTTCCACATCTTAGCATCTCTGAGAAAATAATTTTCATTGGTATATGCAACTGAAACGTCAAGAGAGAAGAAGCCCTGAGAACGAGGTTGTGTAAGTGAATCATAGTTACAATGTACCTATGCAAATCGTAATACAATAGACATCCTCTACTTCAACTACACAACAACTGACTTCATTGACAATGTATCATTGTAATAAGAAGATCCTTTCAATTACTATATTGGAAGTAACAAATAAAACTTGTCAATTTCTTACCATTAAATTTTCGAATGATTTCATATTTTGTCCATTTGATGCAAGAATATTCCTCATTGATCAATGTGCAATTGCAATCTTAATAATAGGTAACAATTTAAATAACACTGTTCTTATGCTCAATAATTGTAAGATCAAACATTTAACTCAGACCTTCACTAGGCGGATTCGTTCGCTCGATTATAAGTTGAAAATGACGTCACTTGTCACGTGACGCCGCTTTTCAACCAATGTAATGGCTTCATTAAGAATTTGGGTGAACTAATTCTCCTCGCGGAGATCTAACTTTAGTAGACGTCTACAAATTATATTGCAAAAGAAAAGTATCTACGTATCTACACAGTGTGAAAGTCTACTAAATACGGACCGGAATAACTCCGTATCCGGACTTTGTAATATCATATGTCCGCACCTAGTAGTATTTCATGCTGTGCTATCCGATTGTCTGAGGATTGCTTTCTCCCAACCGAAGAACACAATCAATTGCAAGCACGTTGATATAAAAATCTTGATTTGGAATTTTATTGTAACTAGTTTTATCCGATTTTATTGCCTTTAAATCAACTATAGCAAGTGTCTGTCTTATACACAACTTATAGAAACGACAATGAAAACATTATTTTTCTGACTTTGAACAGTTTTTTATGGCCAGGTTATATCAGCGCAAAGTATTACGACGCTCATTGCGTTTCATAACATCAACTCTATAACATTCACAATACATCCAGAACACTGTCTCTTCTCTATCATTACCATTATTAATAATAATAATAATGCACAAAAATAAAGTTATTGCATTGTACCAAGTACTACTTTGAGCAGTCAACGCCTTGTTTTTATGTATTTATTTATAGGTCTCTTGATGATTATAATCTATTGTTTAAGAATAAGGGCTGAGTTTTCTTCTCAGTACAATAAAAAAGTATTATATTATTTTAAGGGAGCGCAATTGTAAACAAATAAGATTAATACCTGTATTAAAAGGTGTACTTGTTGTAACTGTTGTTTCTTTCAGGGTTGTAGTTGTTTTGACTGATGGTGCTTTAGGTGTTGTTTCGCCAGGTGTTGGAGTTGTTTCGACTGGTGATGTTGTTGTTGTTTCGTCAGGTGTTGCAGTTATTTCGACTGTTGATTTAGTTGTTGTTTCTTCAGGCATTGTAGTTGTTTCGACTGGTGCTGTAGTTATTTCCTGAGTGGCTGCAGTTGTTTCGATTGGTGCTGCAGTTGTCGTTTCTTCAGGTGTTGTAGTGGTTTCGATTGGTGCTGCAGTTGTCGTTTCTTCAGGTGTTGTAGTTGCTTCGATTGGTGCTGCAGTTGTCGTTTCTTCAGGTGTTACAGTTGTTTCGATTAGTGCTGCAGTTGTCGTTTCTTCAGGTGTTGTAGTGGTTTCGATTGGTGCTGCAGTTGTCGTTTTTTCAGGTGTTGTAGTTGCTTCGATTGGTGCTGCAGTTGTTGTTTCTTCAGGTGTTACAGTTGTTTCGATTAGTGCTGCAGTTGTCGTTTCTTCAGGTGTTGTAGTTGTTTCGATTGGTGCTGCAGTTGTCGTTTCTTCAGGTGTTGTA
>JAULBZ010000667.1:12335-28003 GCA_032360805.1 Neoturris breviconis
GCAGTTGTCGTTTCTTCAGGTGTTGTAGTTGTTTCGATTGGTGCTGCAGTTGTCGTTTCTTCAGGTGTTGTAGTTGTTTCGATTGGTGCTGCAGTTGTCGTTTCTTCAGGTGTTGTAGTTGTATCAACGGGTGCTGTAGTTGTTATTTCTTCAGGTGTTGTAGTGGTTTCAACTAGTGCTGCAGGGGTTGTTTCTGCAGGTGTTGTTGTTGTTTCCACTAATGCAGCAGTTGTTGTTTCTTTAGGTGTTGTAGTTGTTTCGACTGGTGCTGTAGTTGTTGTCTGTTCAGGGGCTTCTGTCGTTGAATCAGGTCCTTCAGTTGTAATTTCATTTGGTGTAGTAGTAGATCTGGTGGTTGGTGGTTTAGGTGTACAAATCTGATTTGTTAGCCCCGCAATGACGTCAGCTTTTAATAAATCTTCGAATTTTTCCTCCTTTATTACTCGTGACCTATTACCAGTTATCCCAATCAGTTCTTTAATATTTGCATAACCAATTCCAACCGCAAATATCATGGTACCAGTTTCACGTATTATTCGAGCCGGTTCAATTGGACCAGTTGGATCACCTCGGTTGGCCTTACCATCTGTTAATAATATAATGATTCTGTTGTGAACGTTTTTTCTTTCATTACAACCTCGTTCTAACAAGATTTCTTGTGCTTTTTCTAAACCATCTTGAATATTTGTATATTCTTGAAACTGTTTTAGTTTATTTATTGCTTTATTTATTGATTTACTTGATGAATGCTCATCACAATAGATTTCTTTTTTTGCAGTTTCAGCAAATGTAACAACAGCTGCTCTATTACCATTAGATGAAATGGAGATATGTTTCATTACCGCCTTAGAAAATTTCTTTATTATTTTCCATTCTTTGGGATATATTGATCCAGATCGATCTAACACCAAAGCAACTTCAGAGAAGCGACAAACTAGAATGATTGAAAATTATTTGACTAATTGTACATAATTAATGACAATAGGACATTCAGAAAGAAACCCTTGCAAAAAAGTTGTTCTGCTGAAAAAAAGTGTCCCATTCGTAAACCCAATTCACCCATTTTTTTTATAAGAAAGCAAGTGCTTAAGCATTTATCTTTTTTTTCTTTTTAAGTTTTGGCCCTAAAATGTTCCTACGTATTTTAAATTTTTTATTGTTACGTTAATATGTAACCTTTCAGAATGTAGCTTTAGCTTTTCACAATTGTTCAAAGAGCTATACTTTAACCCTATTCAAGATGGGAGAACACAAATTCCCCCCTCTCCCCTCTGCCAAACTTTTATCCATAAGGACTTTTGCTATAGCTTATCTAAAATCATTTAAACGTTTTTTGGTAATTAGTATTAATTTTCCCTTAGCGCCCAAATATTTTACAGGTGGTAAATTTTGTTTCTACAAAAAACTTTATTTTTTGCACCACCGGTTTGTGCCTCATGACGACATCGTCAGTTATGACGTCATCAAAAAATTAGGTATGCCAAAGTGTTGTTTATGTGTTGTACTAAAATTCTGGAAAGTTTTAACACTATAGCATGTTCACAACAAAAGTTCAAATCAGAGCCACAAAGAGTCCATTCTGAATAGGGTCAAGCCGATATGATACATAGCAAGCTCGTCCCAAGCCCCTTTTGACTTTTTTTTATTTTTCTCGGGAGAAAAATAAAAAAAAAGAGTCAAAAGGGGCTGGGGACGAGCTTGGATACATAGGTTTTAACCCCTGTGCTTCGTCAAACAGTAGTGGTGAGAATGTATATTGACTTGGCTCAGACGCCACTATGATTGGGTCCTGTGAGAAAATCTTAGTTTTTACACCCTCTAAATGACTATACGTTTCCTTGTCAAAAAGTAATCGAGGCAAATTTAACCTTCTATTTAATCACTATATCCGCCAGCTGGACTATTCTCAGCATGAAAATTGTGCACTAATTAAACGCAAAAAATTCACAAGTATTTTGAAAAACTGGGTGCTTCGTAAGTAATCATAATGGCGCCATCAGGTTCGTTGGTTTGTAGTTTATAGTTGAGAAGTCAGATTAGATTCTGTGAATTTCGAATGAATTTTGGATGATAAAATATTTAAGCTGGAAGTTTTGAATGTGAACGGGAGAACGGGTGACATTGTCAACACATCTCACTCGAAACGGAATGGTTGGAATATATATTAATAGTCGAAAATAAAATATGGTAATAATAAAAAAATGTTCCTGCAGGTACACGACGTCAGACAAACGTTGAAATATAACGTCAAAACGACGTCGTTTTGACGTTAAATACACGTCGTATATCCATTGGAATGAAGTTTACCTGCATCAGATTTCCCATTTCCATTAATCAACCTTGATGTTACACTGCATACCAACAAAATAATGCAAAATAATTCTAATTTCATTCTTATATTATATCTAGGAGATTATTTTTTTACCTTTTCTCCTTCTCGTTTGTTTATATAATTTAGGACTTGCATTTTTCTAAGTCGCACTGAATTTTATATAAATCCAAAGCAGGAAAAGAAGGGAAATCGTCATTTCCTCAAAAGGTGAAAGCTATTGCTGCAGAATGTTTCTGAGTAATCAAAATTAATTTAACCTTTCGATTTTACAATATCATGATGAAAGTTGCCTGTTCCGCAAACCCGCTCAGGCTAGATGGAAGAGATACCGAAGCAGTAATATTCAGACACTCGGTTCTAAATATCGTTTTAAATAGCCTGTAAATAAACATTTCGAGCAAAAAAAAAATTCTTGCTGCAATTGAATTCACGTGCGGATAATTTAGCTAACCACAAGGAAAATGTGATTTGTTTTTATAACTACTTCCGATAATTACCTTGTTACATACACGAATGAGCAAAACCATGACGAGAAAAATAAAATTAGAAATCTATCTCATATTCCTTTAACACAAATTTAACATTATAGGAAAAATCACCGGAAAACATATAAATCGTAACCTGTGTACATGACATACTTGAAAACCGTTAGGCGCCGTTATTACTAATATTATGGCTTATGAAAGCAATAAAGTTCCTTTGGAGGTAATTCTAAACCTTTAGAATGTCCTGTAAAAAAAGGACAAGTAGATATTGTATGAGTATGCAAGACTTAACTAAACTGCCATATATAAGTCCATCCAGGTATAAGCATTTCACCTTTGCGTTTCCTGTCCTACCTTAGGTAAGCCCCCTTCCACGTATAGATTCTGTCAACAAATGTCGGCTTAATAAGCCTACACATTTTGACAAAATCTTCATGCTTGATTGAGACTGATTAAAGAACTAACTCGCGGTGTAGTTTACTTTGTTCTTCCACCAACGCCAACAAACTATCCATGTATTACATGTATTTTGTTTTATAAGAAACAGCTTTATAAGAAACATTTCAGAATTTAGGTCAAAAAATAAGAAACACGGAAATGAAATTTGCAAACGGTAAGAAACAACCATATATTTGTTCGAGTTTTTAACTTAAACTTCGAGTTCTTTAGTTGTCACAAAAAGAGTCAAACGAAGTTTCGTTTTGCATCTTGTGTTAGGATTTTATGTTTGTTGGTAGTACATACAGTTTTCACTTTGATAATTTAAGAAACAAACAAGAAACTCCTATGGAACTTAAGTTCCAACATTTTGGTAAAAAATAAGAAACTGCAGTTCTTGTTCAAATCCGAAGTTTCTTATAAAAATAAATACGTGTACTCATCTATATATAAATTCACCCACGTATAAGGCTCGTCTATGTATAAGCTCCATAGACAAGCTCAGAAAAAAGGCTGCTTACGATCATAATAAGCCCTGTGCTTATATGACCGTTTAACCGTTTATTGTACATGCATTTGCCCACTAGAAATACAGCTACAAGCAATCACATAAATATTTGAGACATGGTAAAATTCAAGCAAAAATTCCGAATTTCCAATTAGATAAAAAGCCATAAATTCTCGGTAGCAAACCTAAAGACACAAATAAATCGAATTTGTGCCTGGGTACTAGGCTGCTATGAACAGCAGAATTTGTCGAGTTTACAAAAAGACCCAAGATTCTAAGCCCTAACTCTTAAGTCTACTCGGATAAACCTCTTAGATAAACTTCAAGGGACGTCTAGTGGTCATTTTCCGTATTTACGTTTTACTTGTAGCTTGTATTGCTTGTTGAAATTCGTAAAATGTCTCATAATTTATGCGATCGGTTGTAGTTAGTATATATGTTTTTCCTGAAGATTATTTGTAGACCTCCACACCGCGTTTAGGGACTGAGGATCAGGTTTGCTTTCAGAATTTACTTCATAATGGTAGACAAGTCATGCTTTCATAACACAAAGCTCGTAATGTTTTATTCTTGGATACACAGTCAGTATGTGTTTTCAGGGCAATTTCTACTCCTACTCGTTTGTATATGATTTCCATTGACGTGATCATATATGCATGCATTATAACTTTGGAGCTTTGTTAATATAATATTTTTGGGAAGTAGTTAAGATTTTCTAACTCAAAGTTCATATGAACGTGACTTATGGAAAAAGACTCGTCAGCACGTTTTCTTTACGCGCTGGGCACGAGCTTACTAAAAAGTCTGTATACAAACTAATTGAATGTAACTGGTGGAAGTAGTTAAGGCGTTTTAGTCAGTCTAAGGAAGGTAAGGAGGTGATGAAGTAGTATCTATTTTAAAATTGCTTACTTTGCTAAAACATTGTTTGTCGGTGTTTGTTACGGAAACACTGCTCGTTAGATATAATTACATAATTTCACAGCAATGTTATGTTTGTCTATCAAATCATCCCTGCCTCCACGGAATGTCCGGAATATTGTCATTTTGACGTTCACTGCGAAAAAGGTTAGCAATAGGTATGATGCAAAAAAATGAAACACCGTGACCGAGAGGTTAACGATATTTAAAGTGTTATGGATGCCGTTTATAACTTTCAAGTAGTCAGTACTTCGGTCTATAATCAATGGCCATTGATATTCCACATCCAATCTATGTGACTATTTGCAATTCCAACGGATTTTTACTTGGTTGATGGACATCGAGTAATTTAAAATCACACGAAACATAACCAGGTTTGACATTCTCATTTTTTTTATAGCACTCACAATTTAACCACACAGCCATTATCCCTACCTCGTTTTCAGGGCTTCTTCTTTCTTGACGTTTAGCCCTGGGAACGAGGTTGTCCATCCTCCGTAAAATATAAACACTGCGCTTAATAATATATTACAACGAAAAAATATATTTCATTATAGCTAGATGAATTATGGCTGTATACCATCTAATCGCGCATTTGATTTGTTGGTTCGTACCGAAGAAACTAATTAATTGCAAGCTCATTATAACTTGTGAAGATTCCAGCTTGATTACGTCAACGAATCAAACAATATGGGGAGAACACTTAAGTCAAGAAGCTTTGGGTATTAGGTTGTAAATCTCCAATATCATTATTTTGCAATAACTTGTGTGTAATTAATACTTATTAACATGAAACTTAGTCAGGTGACAGAAAATCTAAAAAAAAAGGCTTTCCGAAACTTTTGATCACATGACTAACCTGTTTCCCCAGATTTTTCCAGAAATTTGAAAATCCGATTTTTTCGGATTTTCAGGGGAAAATTTTGGTATTTTGCAATGTTTTGTTAAAAACCGGGAAAATATGTTAAAGACCAACACAATAGCTGCCTAAAATCGAAATCAAAATGGAAAATGTTATCTAGAACTCTTTTAATCCTATACATGCCATTTTAAAATATTTGTGATGACGTCCTCAGAAAAATGCTGACGCTAGCAAAAAACATTATTTCGAATTGTTCCTTTCATATTGCACTAGTTCTGCTAAGTTTCATTGTTATACTATTGGTTGTTCAAAAGTTATGGAGTTAATTTATCCCAAAAAAAATAGGGTTAAAATATTTCAGAAGTAAAAGATACAAAAAACAACAACTTTTTTTCCCTTGATTTTTTGGAAAATTCACTTTAAATTTTTTGGAATATCAGGAGCTCCTGAAAGTCACAAGAAGGTTTTAAAATTAGTTAGTTACTCTTTATTAGTAACCTCGTTCCCAGGGCTTCTTCTCTCTAGCGTTAAACGTCAAGAGAGAAGAAGCCCTGGGAACGAGGTTGTCTTTATAAGTACCTATTTGAAAATACACAACGCTAAAATAACTTTATAAACACAGTCAGTGATTGAAGTATACGCAAATAATTACTGAGGAGGAGGGATTCTTAAGCATAATTTTAGGCTTTGTAGTCTGGAATAATTCTCAAATTCAATCCTCCACTGTGATTATTTGCTTTTATTTCGACAACTGAAATAGCGTGGATAATATTGTTGCTGAAAACGGCACTGGATACCTCCATACGATGCGACATCAAATCGACGTCTCTTTAACGTTGATAAGACGTTGCGTGCCCATTAAGGTTGATTTCCATTAGGCGGAAAATACCACGCGTACGCCAAAATATTCCATGGGTAGAAATTTAGGAGAGGAATAAAAAATCATTCACAAACTATTTGGCGGATGATTAATTGATAAAAAGAAAAATTGCAAATTGTATAAGAGTCCATTTCAAACGTTTTTCACTACAACAAAAATGAAACTGATCAGACTGATTTTATGTAATCGAGCTTGCCATTGTATTGGTTTATTCTTCGATAGTCTCGTTGACGCAGTAATCTACACTGTAAATGTTAATTTCGAAATGTTTCAAAAAGGTCATTTAGCAAACTCGTTCCCAGGGCTTCTTTCCGCTTTTTTGAAGGGAGTACGGCACGCCGTCAAAAAAGCGGAAAGAAGCCCTGGAAACGAGGTTGGTCATTTAGAATATCGATTTCGCGGAAATTATAACATTTTATTAAAAAAAAAAAACTATATGGTACCTTGCGGTTATATTAAAAAATAAAAAGATTTTACCAAAGAATAAATTTTTGACGTTGTTACGTTGTGTGCCCACTGGGAACCACCATAAACGATTCTTAGAATAATTGATAACCCTCTTTAAAAAAAACCCCCGTCATAAAAAAATGTTATCAATTTGTTTCTTATAACATAACTACTCGTCCCCAGCGTTTCTTGTCTCTTTGATTCAAAGATCGCAGCTTTAGACCACATGCATAACTCCCCTAAAACCTATATGGATCAGAAAGGGTCAGGCTTAACACACCAATCAAGTCAATACAAATCACTTAAAAATATCATTGTTTTACATAGAAGTTATTTTTTAGTTCATTTAGAAATTCCTAGGTTATTGAGAGGGGGTTTCCGGTTACGGCCAAGATTTAAGCAAGCGACTCCAAAAGAGATCTGGAATATCGACGCACAGTATTTCGAAAGACGATTAGTTTAATTCTCGATTAGCTAAATAAATACTCTTTTCACGACATTTGATTGGTATAAAGCAGTTTTTTTTACAGGGTTAATCCAAGATTAACGTTAAATAATAGTTTTATCAACCTCGATCCCAGCGCTTCTTCTCTTTTTAACTGAAAACGAGAGAGAAAGAAAGCCATGGAAAGCAAATTCAGACGTCAAGAGAGAAGAAGCCCTGGGATCGAGGTTGTAGTTTTATAAGCTGTAGCGAACGTGTATAAAAGTTATTATTGGAAAACCATCAGGAGGCTGTTGCTAAAAACTTGTTCAAAGTCAGCATTAATGACGCTAAAACAACGTCGTTTATCGTTTTTACTGCAGACTTTTGAACAAGTTTTTACCCACTGGGTTAGTATTGTTATTTCAGCATTTTTGATTGTCTGTGTTTGAAAAGTATCACGATTTTTATATATTTAAAGCTTGTTACTTACTACAGTATAGCTTTATATTGATTACGACAAGGATGGAGACATGTAATTTCAACTTCGTTCCCAGGGCTTCTTGCCTTTTCGAACACGGGATAGCGGTTTTGAGGCAAGAAGCCCTGGGAACGAGGTTGATGTAATTTGAACAATTTTCTTGGTATTCTCTCAATTTGAAAGATATGCTTTCTACTGAATTTTAATAAATATTAGTAACAACTTCACCTGCCGACGTTGGAAGCTCATGACGTCGGAACAACGTCAAAACAACGTCGCGTCGGAGGACAGGCAAAGAATGTAATAAGGACTAGAAACTACGAAAAAAGATGAAATCAATGGAAAGTGGAAAAAGGACGTCTATCAAGGAACTGTATAAGATTTTTAACAAATATCAAATTTAGCATTAATTGTCTATATCCTTAGTTAGACCCACTGGGTTGAATTTACAGAGAACTTTTATTTTTCCTCCAATTTATTCGGGAGGAACGAATAATTCCGTTCCACGGAACAGAAAACACACGCGCATAGAAAGAAATATAGATATTCCATTGGTAGAATTTGACATCACTAAACGGTCTTAAGAGTCGAAAGATATAGCAATGGTAAAACAATCTCGGATATCGGGCTTTCCAAATTAACTCCTATAGCTCCTCGTCAAATTCTGATATCTTATATTTTGAAGTTCTCTCCATGGATAATCATTAACCGCCTCCGAAAGTTAAACGATGAGGATTAACCATATTTCAACCGGAGGGAGGAGGAAAGGGGGCGGATTCCGTCCCCTGTCACATTTTTATGTGTAACGTCTGAACCACTAAAGAAATACTGAAAGGTTATGTCTATATGACCCATATGGTGAAAATCTTAGCTTGATTACGTCAGCGGATCAAAAAATATATGTCATAACCTTGAGACTACCTATTTCTACATAGGAAACTTGTTTTTAATAATACAAAATCTCAAAAGAAAGATTTCTAAAAGTTTTAATCGCATGACTAACCCGTTTCCCTTTCCTCTCCTGATTTTTCCGAAATTTTGAAAATCGGATTTTTTCAGGATTTTTAGGCAGTAATTTTGGTGTTTTGTAATGCTTTTGTGAAAACCCCGGGAAAGTATGTTAAAGAATTAAGTAAATCCCACCCATTATTAATAGTTGTTTCTCAGATCGTGCCGTTATATACAAACCTCAAATGTCAAGAACTTATAGCTATTATTTTTCTTATTCCATGCGACGTGTTTTTCTAATAATTTTTGCAAAATAGTAAATTTATAATATTCATAAAATAACAGTTCATGTTGTAATATTGTAATATTTACAAATCATTACATTTAAGACAAGTGGGCGGCAACCTCGTCCCAGGGGCCTTTAATATCTATAAAGAAAGAGATGAAAGGCCCTGGCTGGGGACGAGGTTAAAGTGGGCGGTTTATATAACTGTTATAATCGTTCAACTTTGTTCTAGAGTCTTTATAGCTAAGGATTCTCGTCTCTTTGCTTCCTTCCTTCATTTTCTTTTTTTACGTTATAATCTGTCGTTTGAGATTTTAATTTACATTGTTTTTCTCATATCTTTAAAATAAAATATCATTGGGAGAAAGAGAAAGAAAGGAAAAGAAAAAATAGAGCTTAGTATACTAGGCTAGAGTCTTTACTGTTGACCTTGAATGAGTTTTCGCCCACTAGGATAAAACATTTTTTGAGGTTGATTATTCTGCTAAATAGGCAGAAATAGACACAAAAGTTCGCGCTTTTTGCGGTGTTTAGAATTAAGTGAAACTTTCTTCTGCAACATACGGAAGCATATTAAGATAAATATAATTTCCAAAATCTCCAGTAAAATCCCGAAATTTGGAAAATCGGGATAATCGGGGAAAACATAATGGTCATGTGACAAAAGTTTATGGAATATTCATATTTTGTTCATTTATCAATGGTATAATGATAAAGAGATAATATCAAGTTCATTCTTCATTTATATACGTGACTAATAATAATGACGAGATTATGAAATTTTCCTATTCTTCATTTATAATCCAAAATAAGGAAATGAATAGAATTTCATATTCTCTGCATTTTCTCAAATTGATAACGAAGTTAAGAAATTACATCCTGTGAGTAATAGCCTGTACTACAAACTCAACGTCTGGCGAGAAAACGTTATCATTTGTGTTTACGAATGAAGATAATAAGTATTATGTTTATATTTTCGTTATTTGAATAAAAATTATATATACAGGAGAATTTCGTCGCGTTTCTCTAATGATGAAATTATAAATATTTTATAAATTCATTATAGAACATCAAAAATGAAGAAGATACAACTTTTCATAATTTGGTAATCAAATCGATGAGAAAGTTGTAAGGATAAGATTATCTTCGTATTAAACTGATGAAAATATAACGACGAAATTTTATGTCCCCAATAGGCTTCCGTAGCAACACATAACTTTGAAATCAACCGCGAAAATAAATTCCCGCGAGGTGTAATGTTTTACCTGCGTTTTACCTGGTGAAAATAAATACCTGCGCGGACACAACAATATTTTTTTAAATATACACTATGAAAAATACACGTTTATATTTAACTACAAAATTAAACCAATCTGTGTTTCAGAGCGTTTCTTCGTTTTGTAACCTCGTTCCCAGGGATTCTTACGTACATCAAGAGAGAATAAGCCCCTGGGGACGAGGTTGTTTGTTTTGTTTTTTAACGAGTTAGCAAACATGTTTCTCTATGCTTATATAAAAATCTAAAGTTGGGACCTTCTAGTGAGGTTCTTAATTTTTTCTCTGATTTTACTAGTGAAAGTTTCTTAAGAGTCACAATGATAAGAAGAGCCGACATCGAAGGATAAAAAACAACGTCGCTATGAACGCTTGGCTGCCACAAGCCAGTTATTCCTGTGGTAACTTTTCTGACACCTCTAGCTTAAAACTCCTAAAGACTAATTTATTTTGAGGAGTAACGGATTCACCGGGATTCAATTCTTTTCAATTCAATTCTTATTTTAAATTCTGGAGAAACAATGACCGCAACCCGAGAAAACCCGAGAGGAAATATTTATATGTAAATATATATATATGTACATGTATATATAAACTGAAAAGATCAAAGACATTTTTGTCAAAAGCAGAATATGTAATTAGAGATATCAAGGATATTAATATCCTTGGAGATATTGTTAGTCGAAAATAAACAAACTAATTCATAAAAATATTATTGCATCAATTATTAAATCAAAATATGTTCTCGTTTATAAGCCCACTGGGCCTATATCTGGTTATTAGTCCATAGGCTTATAACTAGTTTGCGGGGGAATAGGGTATAAAAGATTCCAAAACAATTTTGAGGAGGAAGAACTCTTCACTATCAAAGGGAAGTATGTAATGTATTACGTTAAAGAAAACTTTCTTGTACATCTTACGTCACATATAATAAAGTAAAATCGTCAGCGATTTATCAATGGATGATTCAGATTTCGAAACTGCCGATCAAAGAAAAAGCCCAGCCGGTAAAAAACCTGTTCAAAGTCAGTAAAATAAAGTTAGAACAACGTTCTTTGAACGTTATTCCAACGTTGTTTTGATGACTTTGAACAGGTTTTTACCGACCGAAAGTTAGAGTGTAAAAATTTACATCCTATTCTTAAAACGGTATGTTGTACGAGCTGTTTTGAGTAATCAGAATTTTTTGTTTATATAACCGCATAAGGTTAAAAATATCATAGGTTATCATAGGTTTGACAAATGGATAAACTATTTTTTACTCAGTTCTTGGAATTACGTTTTGCTGCCTGCTATTATTTTTTCCTTGTTATCAATTTGCAACCGTGCATCCAGTGAGCAAAAACCTGTTTTTGCAATAATGTAGCAATCTATTATATATCGACAGTTTCGTATCAGCAGATATTTCAGCGCAGTTTTGACATATTTAAAAGTCTGTCTTGCGAGGTCAGATTAAAACTTATACCCAATTAGGGTACTTATTTGGGTAGCATGTAAATAACACAAACCAGATGTAAAACCTGAAATGGTGTTCTAAAATGAAAAATGAAATGTCACTGAAGTGGGAGTTGATAGTCATATAAGCCAATCGTTCAAAAGTAATAAAAAGATATGAGGGGCGGGGGGCTAAAATAGCCCCACCCACCGGCCCGAATAGGGTTAACTTGGTGCTTGGGGCTTGTGAACTCATTTAAATAAGGACTTACTTGTCATCTATTGTTATATATATATTTAAAATTTATTTGTTTTTTATAAAATAGAGGTTAGCTTACATCACACTAAACGTCTCTAATTCTTCAATATTTCATTCACGTTTTTTTCTTTTCTTTGCACCTGTGTAAATACTGTTCCTCCAGACTTAACATAGACTATTTGGTCTGTCATGTGAACTCACAGAAATAACAAACAAACTTTTTCGTGTCAGAAGGAATTTTCTTTTCTTGAGAGTTAATAAAATTTAATTGGTCATATACCACTAAATTTAGTAGCCAATGTTTTAAGCTGACCCATCTGTCTTATCCCAATTGGCATCAAACATCATATCCCCCACAAAAACACGTCGTTTTAAAATAGCATTCATTCGACGTTGATCATAGGGCTAATTAATATTTCGACTACCCTACCGGCACACGACTCTGGACAACGTCAAGTCGACACGTTGTTTCAACGTCATGTGACCACCGGAGTTAGAACTGACAACGATAGTTCGTTAGTCTACAACTGACTTAAAAAAACATTTTTTAGCTGAACGAAAATCTTTTCTTCTAATGAATAAGAAACAGTTCTGAATTTAGGTAAAAAAATAAGAAACGCAGAACTGAAATTTTCAAGCAGTAAGAAAAAAACAATTTTTTTTTTCAAGATTCTAATCTCTCAAACACATATATGTCTCTTTACACCATCGAAACATCAAATCCATGGCAATAGAATTATATAAATTTAAAAATGGCTCAACCCCCGTTTTAATAAATGAAATTATTCGAGATAAGAAATACTATGGTCCTGAACTTTGCTTGCAAAATGATTTTTGTGTACCCCGAGTGAATACAGTTCTCAAAGGAGATGATTCGCTAAGGCATTTGGGACCATTAATATGGAACATTATTAGTTGTCACAAAAATAAGATACGTTAACGAACCGTTTCAGTTTGTATCTTTTGTTAAGGTTTTATGTTTGTTAGCAATACATACAGTTTTCACTTTGATAATTTAAGAAACAAATAAGAAACTTGAGTTCAAAAATATTAGTAAAAAATACAACTCTCAAGTTTCTTATAAAGAAACAACAACGCGTAGCGGCTTGATGAAGAAAAAAAAGCTAATACACTATTAATAATAGTGGTTGTATACTCTATAAGATACATTTTTTTTTGAAGTGAAACTTTCGATAAATTATGAGACTTAGGCACTTAGTCCTTCTTACAAATTCGACAAATTCTGTTGTTTCTAGCAGTCTAGTAGTTGCCAGATCCTTGGGACAAATTCGATTCATTCATCCTTCTCTTGCTAATCAAAGTTTATTTAACCCTATTCAGACCGGGATTTTTAGATAGAATCATGTTGTAGTGTTGAAACTTTCCAGAAAGTTAGGTTAAGTTAGGTCAACACTTAATTAACATTTTAACGAAATGTTTTTTTTGAAAAATGTTTTCCATTTTTTTTGATGATGTCATTACTCCCGAGGTGGTGTAGAAAAAAAAGTTTAGGTGAACTTTTTTTGTTTTGTAAACTATATACCAAAATGATTTTCAAGCAAAAAAAAGACAAAAAAAAAAAAAAAATTGATTTGTTTTTACCACCTATCAAAAATACGGTTGCTAGGGGAAAACTATCCCTAGTTACCCAAATTTGTTTTTTCCAAAACGATCCTAGATAAATTGTAGGAAAAGTCATAAAATTTGTAGTCATATAAGCCATTTATTCAAACGTTATGTAAAAAAGTTTAGCAGGGCCTGAATAGGGTTAAGGCTTTTTTTTGTCTACGTTGAAATTCCAAATTTTGGCCAGAATTTCACTTCGTCTCAAATATATATGTGCCGTATATGACTGCTTAGTATTTGACTGCTAGTTTTTCATTCATAAATGCTGTATGACGTAGCTACGTAGTGTGTGCCTGCTAGTTTGTGATTTATAGATATGTATGATGTAGCTACGTAAGTAAGCACGTTGTATATAAATGATCTATATAACTTTTATATATTTATGTTATGTGAGACATACTATGTAAACAGCGTGTAAATTACATCTCATCAAGATTAACCTATAGAGTCTTTGAATGTTTATTTAAATAAAACATGAAAATAATATTTGCGTTTCCAGGTGGGAAAAACTTGTACAAAGTCCGCAGTAAAGACGATAGAACAACGTTGAAAACGTTGTTCTAGCGTCTTCACTGTCGACTTTGAACAAGATTTTGTTTTGTTGGTTTTTTAATTCCGTTTGAATTTACGTCTTAGAAAATAAGGCGGTGTTACGTTCAATTTTCAGAGAAGCCACGTTTTTTTCTATATTACTGTTGTTATTGTTAGCTACAACATTAAATTCAATATACAGAATAGATTAAAATTTTCATGAAATAAAACATTAGGAATATAAGCAACCTCGTTCCCAGGGCTTCTTGCCTTTTCGAACACGGAAGTGCCCTGGGAACGATTAAAAGGTTGCTAGGAGGTTGATTCATTTCCCTAGACGGTAGCTACAATTTGAGCAAGAAAGTTCCTTGATTTGAGATAGCTCTCAATGAAACGAATCTGAAGCAGTGCCTAATCCAATCCTCAAAATAACGGTTAGGCATCACCTGTGACGGAGTGCTCTTTTCAGTTTTCAGAAAACACTCCAGCACAGGTAATGTCCGACCGTTATCTTGAAATTTTATTCAAAAAATTATTTGGTTCACCCCATACTTAGCTACATTCTACTGCAAGCTTATTTTTTTGTTTTTTGCTTAGTATTTCTTTATTTTAGCGCGCCCTAAAAAACTGTTTTAAATAAAAATAACGAAATGAAATATAAACAAAAATAAAAAAGAAAATTGAGAGTATACCCAGCTGGCAAAAACCTGTTTAACCTGTTCTAACGTTATTTTGCTGACTTTGAACAGGTTTTTGCCGGCAGGGTAATAAGAAAGAGTAAAAATATATTTGTTTATATTTGATTTATCATATTGTCTTTTTCAATTTCGCTCAGGTTTCAATAAGCATCACTCAATTCTCTACGTTTTTAAAGCACCCTGTCTCGATAAGCGCCCCAACCTCGATCCCAGGGCTTCTGGGATAGAGGTTGTAAGCGCCCCTCTAAAACAATCTGTTTTGATAAGCGCCGTTAGGTTAGGTGAGGAAATATGGTATAAAAATTTCATTATAAACAAGTCACACTGAAATAGCATACAACTATTTGACAGATTCAATGCGTGCTTGAATACACAATTTTTTATTTATTGATAATATAGTCGCAGTAAAAACAATTTTATTCATGTACATGTTTCGTGAATACAATCTTCAGCTTATGAATCAAGCTAAAAATATTTGTTATAAAAATCATAAAATATACTATTTACATAGGCTAATTCATTCAATAATATTATTATCATTGTTATCAATCAATATAAATAATATCGTAAAAAAGAGATTTTCGTTACTTGTTCTTTTTATAATATATTATAAATATGAAACAAGTCTTGTATAATTTTCTGGTAGCCTAGATTAACATAGCTGCTGGCACACGATTTTTTAACAACGTCATAACAACGTCAAAACGACGTCACAACGTTGTTTTGGCGCCATTAAGACGTCGTGTGCCCATGGTTAGCTACAACCCCTCACGTAAATATTTGAGACAAGGTGAAATTTGTGCAAAAATTCCGAATTTCAAATTAGGCAAAAA
>JAULBZ010000668.1:0-28003 GCA_032360805.1 Neoturris breviconis
ATTAGCCAAAAATATCTAAAACATTATTATCAAACCATCTATATATATACAATTTTCTATCCAAGGTAAACATCCTTGTTGTATCTAATAAACCTTTACAAGCTTCTTACCAATCTCTTTTCTGTCCCGAAGCTTCTCTTATAAAAGTGAGACTAAAGAGATTGGGACAAGCTTGTAATCAGACTATATATATTTTCAACCCGTTAAAACCTCAGCAGTAATCGTAGAAAAGCTAATCAGGAATTGATAGTGTATCTAATCAACGTCATAATGACGTCGTTTTGACGTACAGATATTTTTGACGCCGATTTAGGCATCGCAAGACGACGGGGATGTGCTTTGGTAACAATTTTAGATCAAAATAGTAAATGAACATTGAGCTGCACCTAGTCATGTGGTGCACAAATTGAGCACCAAATCACGTGATTATAAGAGTTCTCTTTAGACGCACGACGTCGGATCAATGTCGAAAGACTGTAAAAATGTCGGGACGCCATTTTTAAGTTGTTTCAATGCTGATCTGACGCCACTACATGTTGGACTATGTATAAATAAATCATCTATCAATTGAATGCCATCCCAGTTTGCACGTGACGTCTAGTCCCACCAGAAAAAAACTTGTTCAAAGTCCGCAGTCCAAATCAATTTCGAAAACACGCTCAGGCGTGGTCAAAATAATCAAGTAAATAATCACTGTCAATAAAGCATTTTTGAGCATAACTTTAGGCTTTGTAACCTGAAGCTATGCTCAAAAATCACTCCTCAACAGTGATTTTTTACTCTTAATTCGACCAATACGTCATTTAGACGACGCATGCGCACTGGAATAATCACATAGCAAGAACGTTTTAACAACTCCATAATGTGGTTATAACATTTAACTTTACTTAACGTTACAAAAAATGCATTTCCTTATAAAACTGTATGTATATAAACAAGAAAAATAATTACAATCCATACTCCATGAGCAAGTCATGGTCAAACGACAGCTAAATAACTCTCAATTTAAGGTTAATCGAATAACCTAGGCATCGTTCAACCATGACATGCAGTCGGGGTAATTACAATAAAAGAAACGATAAAACCGTTAATCAATTTATTTAAACCAACTAAAATTTGCCAAGATGACTTTTACGAACACGCAGCATACTTTACGGCCGTTTTCCATTCGGAGGTTTCTACAGCTCAGGCGGGAAAATACCGCGCGGAATTTATTTCGAGCATGCGTATTTTGTGAAAATATCTCGATTTATTCACAAATACGCATGCTTGAAATAAATTCCGCGCGCTATTTTCCCGCCAGAGCAGCAAATGTCTTCGAATGGAAAACGGCCTTTACGCTACCCAGTGGGCCAAAAACTTGTTCAAAGTCTATACTGCTGACTTTGAACAAGGTAGTATCTATAAAGTATATTTTTTACAGTCTTATAGTAATGAGTTGAGAGGTGAGTTTTAAAATTTATAGCGAAAAATATACCACAGTTAAATCCAAAGTTAGGTGCAATGTTCGCTATCAAAGCAAAAAATCATTGAAGTTATGCCCAAATGTCACTCCTCCACAGTGATTTTTTATTCTTAGTGCGAACAATGAGGTGTACAGTAATACTTTGATAGACAAATGAAGGGATGTTTGTGTTTATTATATAGCTAGAAGGACAAAACCATCTCTCCTGTTATAATGTAGAAAGATCCATAGAGTATTTTGCAGAATAACATAAAACAAAAGATTTCGTAAATTAGAATGTCGCAACGGAGATTCCAGGTCCTTTCGTAATATTTTCTCTTACTGGACAAATTTCGAGAAAATGTATATATATTTGCATATTTTGGAGACAATCCTTCATAATTGTTTATTCTTGCAATACATTGTAGTGTATTGGTATTTGAACGACTGTGCAAGAAAGTTAAATTGAGAAACTTCGTAATCCAGTTAACAACATCATGTATAAATAGCTAGAATGCTGAATGTCATTTGAAAATGATCAATGACGTAATTTAAATAATTTTCAAAGAACACCAAGATAATATTGCAACATGTGGGCCGCGAAAGCCAAAAAAGACATTCCATTGGTAGAAATTGACGTAACGCGAAATGAAAGCAGAGAGTGAAAATTTTAACTAAACACCATTATTGGATATAAGAACAAATCAATCCACTGCGTAGGAGTGATTTTTGAACAGCTATGCTTTAAAAACCCTCCCCCACAGTAACTATTTGCACTTATTTCAAACCATGGTGTAAACACTATACTTTCAAAAATATATTAATCACTAAAATATTCACGGATCACGTGATCTCATAAAATGTCATTTTTCATCAATAAACGAATAAAACTAACCTACTAAATCAACTATATGTCCATGTATCTGCATTCGAGGTTGCTAATAGTCTAGATATATCTATGCCGTTACCCAGTGGCACGCGACGTTTTATCGACATCGCGACGTCAAAATAACGTCGTTTTGACGTTGATAAGATATCACGTGCTGCAAAGAAACGTCAAATGAAGGCAAAATAGGGGTTTATTTTAATCAAGATACTCCAGACTAGGCTGGAAAATCAGACCTCTGAATTCACGACGTAATTCACCTGTGGAGGAGTATCTTTGGAGGCTAATTTGCAGACTGCTGAATTATGTACAAAATTCAACACAGATTGACATCGTTAGACTGTCGACAAGAAAGTATGAAAATTTATACTGTAATTAAAACATTCAACATTCCTATATAAAAAAGCATGCAGACCGCATAAAAACCACATCCCACGTACATCAAATAATCTATAACAACTTTTATACAAATTATAGAAACACGCATTATCTAGTTTGAATAAATGCATCAAATATAATATCAACTTCGTTTCCAGTGTTTTATCTATCTTTTAACGTCTAAAAGAGAGATGAGACCCTAGAGACGAGGTTGGCATAACGTGATTAGGAGAACTAATTAAGGTGAATTCTTATCAACAAGTCCTTGTAACGACAGACGAAACGATCTATTACGACGTGGTTTATTACTCCTTTTGACAACAACAGTAGATGCAGTATCATCGCATGTGGTTTGGCTGTTACTATATATTGGAGTTAATGAATTTTTTGTGTCTAACTCGACATGATACGTAGCTATTGATTTGCGCCGTATTCGACCCTTCTTGATATCTGAATAAAAACAAAGAAAACTTAAGTTTAGAACGTCTAATTTAACCATTACACGGCAGTGAGCACACGATGCCCGAACAACGTCAAAACGACGTCACATTTTCAAAGTCAACAGTAAATACGCTAGAAAACATCGTCTGACGTTGTTCCAGTATATTTATTGCGCACCTTGAATAAGTTTTTGTCCACTAGGCAATAAGGAAGTGTTGCAATTAATTAGGGTGTTCTACTCCTGTTAGAAACGACCGACGATAAAACGACGCCATTTTAATGTTGATAAGACGTTGCATGCCGCCAGGGCAAAGGTTCAAATTTAGATCCTCCTAGTTTCGAATATAATTAGCAGACCAATCAGGAACATAAGAACTCCGACAGTTGTAGACATTATTTTAGCTCTGTTGCAAAGTTGTCTGGTCAAGGTGTACCCACCTCGAATTTATGACTGTTAGAAACAAGAGTGAAATAGAAAAATGGATTAGAAATCTCTGTACCTGTTATATGTTCATTGATTGCATTTTCCATAGAAGCTGCTCTGATTTCTGGCAAAACAGAAACTCCTAAACGTAAAAAACATTACATATACATTATGTTTGAAAAGTGTTGGATCAAAACAAACTAAGGAGTTGGGAATTTTCGTTGTCACCTTTTTCGTTTTACAGTAGCTACGCTGTACAAAATCACTTGGCAATGATTATTAAAATTTTGTTTAAAACGAATAAATGAATATAAACCATGGTCAAACCCAACAATAACAACAATAAATGGCTACCTGTATCTATTTCTTCTTCTATGTGTTTCCTTTCATCTTTCAACGCTTTTAACCACGCTTCCTTTTGTTTAACACAATCAGTATAAAAATAAACCCATTTCCTTTTCGTTGAATTCCAAATCTTCCATGCGTTAGAAAACGGTTCATTACCATTCGTAAACTCATTGTCAGTTATATCTTCTATAATCGCAGAATCTAAATCAAGGCGACCTCTATACATTAATGGTATACGTTTAGTCGTATCTCTTTTAAAGTATACCAATTGATGATCAAATAAAAATGCAACTCGTTCAACATCATCTTTATTACGGTTAGTCAATTTCTTTAGAACACCTTTATGTAACAGATCACTACTTTTGGTCACTACATCATCACCTTTCCAGCCTGATACTGTTAGCTGCCATCTAGCCAATTTGTTTACATTTTCTAGGCGTCTTTTTCTTTCATTGATAAGCGAGGCAACATTTGCCATACATGCACGAGCTCGAAGTAATATATTGTAGTCTTTGTGATCCGATTCTGTATATTTGATTAATTCCTAAAGGATTGAAACAAAAGTTTTAATATTTGCTTGCTTCACTGTAGCCATCATAGCTAGATTTCAAAATTGCTTTATTTTTTTTTCAATTTCAATACCTTATCAGGGGAAAGGTCGCGGAAGGGGGGGAATGGTCACTAAGCAACAATTTAGTCACTTCCCCCATCCTTCTCCATAACAAATTTTTGAATTAGTCATTTTTCTCGACTAATTTTTTTTCTTTTTAACTAATATTTAATGGTTGTGTTGCAAAACAATTAAGGACGTCAATCCATCAGAGAACGAATAGATTGAAGTCACTTTAAATGCTAAGGGAGAGAAAAATGACAATGAATTACGTCTATTGTTGATACTGTGTTGAAGATGTTAATACTTGAATTGTTCTTATCCTGTTTTGTTTGAAATATATTCTTAGGGGAAGAATTCTATTGCTATGTCATGGGAAGAAGCCCTCCAAAAAGTTTTCATGGGAAAAAAGGGAACATTTTTACTAGGGGAAAATATTGGGCACTAAGCCGAATTTTGTAGTAAGTGGGCACGTGACGTCTAATCAATGTTGCAAAGGTGTCTAGACATAAACAAAACGACTACAGGCAGCGTTACACTAACACAATGACACGAACTATAACTTCACTTCCGAAGGTCAAAACAATGTCAAAACAACGGTTTTCAACACCCTCCCCATTGGGCAAAAACTTGTTCAAAGTCCGCAGTTAAGACGCTAGAACAACGTTGTTCTAGCGTCTTAACTGCGGACTTTGAACAATTACCCACTTGGTTTAGTAGACTAAACAGACAGGGTTATTAAGTGACATTTTACCTTTAATTGTAATGGGTATTTACATATCCTTTGCACAGGTGATAAGAGAAAACTGTCAAGTGTTAAACGGATCATGTTTTGACGTAATCGGCAAGCCTGAAAAAAATAATACAATTCTTTCAACAAGGTTGTAAATAATATGGCTATCTGCAAAAAGACATTATAAAATGAATGAATATTATTTACTTGCTGAAAGTGTAAATAATAAGTGTGGACAACCCGGTGGGCAAAAATTTGTCGTAAACGACGTTGTTCTGGCATCTTTACTGAGGACTTTGAACAAGCTTTTGCCCACTGGGGAGTGCAAAATAAGGTTTATACACTACTACGATTATAGAATCGATTTTATCAACTATATTGAAATATTGACTACAACTGGGAAGAAGCTGTACTAATCTTTCACATATTTTCGTAACCGATTTGTCAAGATGTAGACAAAAGTGGTCTGATTAAAGGTAGCATCTAAACCTTGATTAAAATAGTATTCACAGTAAGAAGAAGTCGATTATCTTGCAATAGATTACCGAAACTGACTGTTTTATGGCTCTGGGAAATTACTAAGAAATTTAATTTTTATCGGGAGGAGTTTAATCTTACCAAGAAGGAAACAGAGAAGAATAAGACGTGTTGGTCAACGAGCTTGCATTTGATTGATTTCTTCGGTACGAAGAAACCAATCAAAAGCAAGAACATTGATTCAGTACTTCTTCCCTGCAAATTTTTTTTGGAGATAATCCTTTACCCTCTTTTTCGAAAGTTTTTACTTTTAAATTCTGATTGTTCACCCATTGGTGTTGAGTCAGAAGGGGAACTTAAAATCGATAAATGTATTATTAATATTTAAATATTTAAAATGTTACCCTATATATTAAAAACGAAAGCGGCAAATTAAAACGATCATGCGCAGTATACTAAGAAAATAACACATGCATTTTAAGGAATACATAGAAGAAACTAGTTCTTATTGTTGGAGTATAGACGTATGTCACGTGCATGAGGGTAGTATAAATTTATAATATTTGTACACAAAGGAATGACGTATATGTATTGATAACTTACCTCGAAAAACATTTTATATTTTTTATCTTTTGTTAAATTTGATAGTCTAGCACTAGATCTTGGCTGATTGTTACAGTATCGCGAATAGATTTCAAACCGTGTTCTCTATAAGATAAAGATGCAGTGATCAAAATAAGGGTAAATAATCACTGTGGAGTAGGATTTTTTTAGCATAGCTTCAAGCTTTGTAGCCTGAAGCTACGCCAGAAAATCACTCCTACACAGTGACTATAAGCTCTTATTTCGACCGTCATACTTCCCTATGATTATTACCATTACTTCCATATGATTATTAGCAGAGGCCGTCAGGAAGTATCAATGTTAGAAAGCCTGAAGAAATGCCCAGTGATTACTTTGCTTGTATTTCGTCCGCTGGGTGCCTGGATATAGATAGCTGTGAAAAAGAATGTTAACCTTGTGTATAATTGGCTTTTTTGGATAGGAAAAAACTTGCATGATATTTTCAATTTTCAAGGACTTACACAATTGCTTTGCTTTGCTCAAAAATTGCCTGAAAAGATTTAACATAAAGTGTCAAAAAAATCCCAGCTGAAAATCTGCTTAAAAAACACTCCTCCACAAGCAATGTCTGCTTTGAACTTACATTCATTAAAATCTACTTAAAAAAAAAACACTCCTCCACAAGCAATGTCTGCTTTGAACTTACATTCATTAAAATCTACTTAATAAAAACACTCCTCCACAAGCAATGTCTGCTTTGAACTTACATTCATTAAAATTTACATAAAAAAACACTCCTCCACAAGCAATTTCTGCTTTGAACTTACATTCATTAAAAATATTTCTCCAACAAGACTCTGTTCCATGTTATCAACTTCGATGACAGATTGAAGTTGAGCAAGAAATGTTTTGTGAAATTTATACAATTCTTCTATATTTCCAAATATGATATTTGCATCATCTTCAGTAAACATTTGCTTGTCTTCTCGAACCTTCGATAAGTAACCCTAAATAAAAACAATTCATCACTGCATATAATCGTTGTGGAGGAGTGATTTTGGAAAGCCTGAAGCAAATCCCTCCTCCACAGTGATTCTTTATTCTTTTAAAAAAGGCTATTATTAGTGGTTGAAATAAGAGTAAATAGTCACTGTGGAGGAGGAATGCTTAAGAGAACATCATGCTTTGTAGCTTTCCACCACTGGTTATGTTAATGAACGAAGAAACTAATTATTTACAAAATCCAGTACTCAAAATAGGAGCAAACTGTCACTGTGGAGGAGTGATTTATATTCAGAATAAAAAGCCTGTGTTATGCTCAAAATCACTCCTTCACAGTGATTATTTGTTTTTATTTGAGCACTGTGCTTTTCTGCACATAGGAGCTTTATTTTTCATTTGTTACATACATAACTGAGCAGGGACTATTCGTTATAGATTCAATAATTTTAATAGACAGTTATCTGAGTGAAACCTTTCATTTCAACATGACAAATACAAAGTATAGAATGAAAGAAGTTATTTTTTTAACTGAAATTCAACTTTGTGGGGAAGAATGTTTTAACCCCATCTACGATGATCGTATAACCCCCATCTACAAAACAATAATACATTATTCCCAGTCCTCTTTCATAAAATCAATTAAGTAATTAGAAAATAATTAAAACATATAGAAACAAAGTTCAACTAATGCAGCCTAGTGTAAATTTGACTGAAAAATTAATATTCTATAAAATCTCTCCTCCACAGTAATGACCAGTAGTTATTTCAACCCATGAACTAATGCAAATAGTTCCTTAAGAAAAACATTATATTATACTCAAAGATATGTGATTTAGTGAGGTTTGAAATCCCACCACTCTCCGATCCCGCAGGCCATAGAACCGGCGCCTTAACCTACTGTTTACTGCCAGATCTTTGAATGTTGTTCTAACGTTATTTTGCTGACTTTGAACAGGTCTGGGTGTGCCATAAAGCACTTAAGTTAGAGGAATGTCAGTTCGTTTATCCACATGGTGATATGTATTACAGGGAATTTATCAATTCTCCTGTGGCATGTAATTTAATATATATATTGTTCCTAGGTTTATAAATAAAAGTTTTATGACACACCTTTCACCAAATTATTCTGACAGTGATGATTTGCTCTTTTACTTTTAGGGACCGTCTCAAAAATACAATCTACACAGGAGAGTACTGACTTTTGTTAGTTTTAGTTAATTCAACCCTACCAAAAAAAGTTGGTTTTGGAGACAGTGGTTGAAAAGAGTATAATAATCACTGTGGAACTTTTTAGAATAGCTTTAGTCTTTGTAGCCTGAAGCTATTCTCAAAACTCACTCCTCCACAGTGATTATTTGCTCTTATTTCGACCACTGATGCACCACCCACTTGTACTGATGCACAGTGATACAAATAAGACAAGAGCATATAATCCCTCCTTCACAGGGTTATTTGCTCTTATTTCAACCATTGATACAACTATTTAAAGAATTCAATTAATTAACTTTTTTAAATACCCAATAAAACACGTTGTGTGAATCCTTTTATCAACACTCCACCCTATAGGCACAGTAACAGTACAAACAATAATGTATATATGTAACATTTTACATAAGTCTATGTATAGTAATTTTTTATAATAAAGCCTGCTTTTATTTAGTATAACTAATGCTGTGTTTCACCAACCTCAATTATATTTCTTAGCAGAGTGACATAAACTTTTTCTGTATTGAGTAACTCCTCAACACATTTTGCACGCAGAGTCATTAACTTTTCTTTGCTTGTTGTCTTTTTTGGAGGAATTCGAAGTCCATCTTGTATAGAAAGTTTCAATATGACATCGTTTTTGTTGTTTTCATCATCAACTTCTTGCACAACACAAAGCTTTAAAATTAACGAACAAATAGTTATATAGATATTATATATACACCCCCTGAATTTTTAAATTTTGCTGTGAAAGTAACATAACAAAAATTATTATTCAGGAGGTTATGTACTGCAGAAATCAAAAGATAACCGTATTGTGTTTTAAAACCAATATCCAAAATAAGAACAAAAAAAGCTTTGTAGCCCTTACCCTTATACTCGAAACCGACTCATTCAAAGTGATTAGATCTTATGTTGGTTGAAATAAGAGTAAATAATCACTGCAGAAGAGAGGTTTTTGAGCATAGTGTCAGGCTCTGTAGCCTGAAGTTATTCTCAAAAAGCACTCCTTCACAGTGGTTATTAAATCTTATTTGAAGCAGTAATAAAACTTGTTTACGCCAACGTCAATTTATATCATAGTATCTATATCAAATTAGTGACCTTAAAAGATTTTA
The DNA here is from genome assembly GCA_032360805.1 of Neoturris breviconis. Lineage (NCBI taxonomy): Eukaryota > Metazoa > Cnidaria > Hydrozoa > Anthoathecata > Pandeidae > Neoturris > Neoturris breviconis. Next base: position 9,632 of record JAULBZ010000668.1, read on the forward strand.
TCCCAACCACACATGATAATAGTAAACCCTTCCTCCAACCTCATACTTTCCCAATGGCCAAAAACTTGTTTAAAGTCAGCAGTAAAGACGCTAGAACAACATCATCTTAACTGCAGACTTTGAACAAGATACAAACTTATTAATTTAATATATAATATCATAGGAAGTATTCATGGGGGCTGAGTGATTTATGAAACAAAAAAACAAACAAATAAATACAAAATGAGATAGGGCATTACAACTGTTTTTACAGGCTAATTTTATACATAAATATGCAGGCTAGTTATTCTTACATCAGTCTGTGAAGCAAACCTTTTAACTAAAAACCTTCCCATTCTCATTAAATTTTCAAAGCTCTTTTATACTCTCTTTTGAATACAAAATTACAAAATTTAAACTACAATTGTATGATGAAAACAGGAAAGCATTTGATATGAAAATAATTTAACTGCATTCAGGTCAGGAAAGATTAATCAGTAGTAAGGAAGGTTTGTGGATGGTCTTATTATCGGGTTACAAAAAATAAATAAAGCATGAGATGAAGTGAAGTACTCTTTCTTATGGCTTTTGTTTAAAAAATATAGATTTTGTAAAAAGTAACAGTATAGAAATTATCATAAAATCGCTTGGCTTCTGTGAAAAAGAATGAATGTTCAATGAGTGTTGAGTTAACACCCTTCTACACAGATGCAAAAATGTAGTATGTTTTCCCATGTCTATGCATCTGAACTAAAAAAAGGTTTATAGAAAAACATAAAAAGTTCATTAAAATTATAGGTAAGAATGTTCATGTATACTCGTACAGTTAATCTATTAAACACACGCTGTGCCTCACAATTAATGCTTTATCTGGATATCTGATCATCATTAAAATGTCTAGGTGTGTCTAATGTCTAAACCACATATTTTTTCAACACTGACTAGACATCGCATACCAACTGAGACTTAAAAATACATACTCGAACGTAAGAAGCAGGAAACCATCCTTCTTGAACATCGCGGGCACCCCACCACCATTGATCATCTTCCATAAACAATACAGTAATAACATCTCCAGATGAAAATGTCAAGTCATCATCATTTAAACTAGTATGATCCCAAACAGCTTCAGCAATCGCTAGTGGTAACTTCTAGAAAACAATAGATTTTACAGTTGATAGAGAAATTTCAATGTTTGAAATAAGAAGAGCAAATAAATCACTGTGAGGGAGATTTTTGAGCATAGCTTCAGACACAAAGTGTACTCCAAAATCACTCCTTCACATTAATTATTCATTATTTGCTTGTATGAAGTTATAGAGAAATGCACAGAATACATGGTCAAAATGAGAGTATATTTAAGCACTGTGGAGGAGGGATTTTTGAGCATAGCTTCAGGCTTTTTACCTGAACGCTCCTCACAAATCATTCTTCCACAGTGATTATTTGTTCTTATTAAAACCAATGGAATACCACAAGAAACATGTGTGATGTAACAGATGCGATTACAGTATATATCTATAGGCTGAAAATTGTTAAAAAGTTTATATATCATTAAGGATTATAATCCTAACCGTAACCCTAACATAGACATTTTAAGGGATAATCAATTCAGTAAGATTGGGGTAGAATGGACAGCCTTATGAAGTTTAGTTCCATTGTTTTTATAACCTCATTTCTATTGCTCTCTGAGTTGGGGGAGAGGGTCAATAATTGTTATTTTGGGTGTACCTACTATTAATGGATGACCCCTAAAGGTTTCTAATGGATGAGATCAAAGTGGAAAAACTTCCTTTTTAAATCTATAGATGTAACAAAAGTCACTTTAGCAGATACTTTAAGATTTTAGAAATTGTTCACAAGATTATTAGGTGAAGCATTTTATGGGAAATTAATATAATGACCAGCATATTAGAAAATAAATACAAGCTTATTTTGTCAAAGAAAGTGCTAGATCTGTAGCAGATTTGTATATACATATGATAAAATGATCTGAATACTTATTTTCTTTTATCTTTTGTTGTTTTAAATATATATTTTTTATGCATCCTGCATGGTCACCTTTATTTTATTGTTACCATATACATGCCAATGTTCAAAGTAAGAGCAATTAAATCACTGTGGAGGAGGGATTTTTGAGCATAACTTCCATTTACAAAGACTTATATGCTCAAATATCCCTCTTCTACATGGATTATTTGCTTTTATTTCGAATACCGGTACAGTAGTGCAGAATAAGAAAAAGGTGCAGTCTATTTTTATGAAATCACAGGTATTTTCTACGATTAGCTCCTGATGCTGAAGATGGTGTAATCGATGTAACACCTGAATCGAATCTTATTCTACTGAAGGAACAAATTAATTACAGGTTCGGTGAGATAAGACCCTTGTTGATGTTTAAACAACCACACCTATTTCTCTGATCAGATTTTGATCCTAGAGACTACATTGAATCAATCCGAGAAGCATTTATTGATATTGGAATCTAATTGTTATAGACAAAAGATTTTGTTTACAGATATATTAAACAAGATGATTAATAATATGTTATGATAATAAAAAGCAAGCAAATATTATAATATCCATATTTTTACACGCCAAACTCATGACTTATCAAATACTTATATATTTAAAATATGTCTTTAAAAAATAACCAAACATAGGTAGAAAGCATAAACAAAGACATATTAGGGCAACAACTATATAAACTATAAAGCACTTCCATTGGTTGAAATAAGAGCAAATAATCCATGTGGAGAAGAAATTCTGCAAGCAGCGTGGGAATATTTTTCTTATAAATCTTATAAATACAATAGCAATAACAATTAGATACAGCACCACAACTTGCAAAACACTTATTTTATATAATGTGAAAGTAAAAACTTCCCCTATAAATATTACTATTGTTTTCCAATGGCTCTATAAATGGCTCTATAAATAGAAAGCTATCATATTACTGACATAAAAATAATGCCAATGAAACTGTTCAACCCAAATATTTTATTTTGTCATTATAAAACATTGGCATCATGAGAGTAGAATTAAGTAAATATATTTAGATTATTTCATAACATGTTACTTTGAGCTCAAGGCTCAGTAAACAAATCAAAACTGCAGCATAGAATACACTCTGTCACATTGCTAAACTTAACCGCCGGATACCAACTATGGAGTGTTTTCTAACATACTTTTAACCTGTTAAGCTGGAAATATACTCAAAACAACCCTCCACAGGTGATGTTTGATAGATATAAAGTATTTTCAGTTTTTCAGGTTTATAGTGTACTCATGCTTTAGAACGATGCTGTTGATTTCTGAAGATATATAATTATTGTATATATATGGACATGTTCATTAAAATATGTCCAATGTGGACATTAAGAAATTAGCAAAAAATTTTTTCAAGATATACCAAGGGTGGGTTGAGTAATTAAAATGTCTCGTCATAGGAAAAGGTTAAGGTTACTTACAAAATAACAATGATTATTACAAATTTGTGGTCAATTACACTTAATCAAAACATAATTTACCATTATTAATAAAATAAACAACAATAGAAACAATCACAATGATATACAAAATAAGCAATTTTAAAGAACACGATCACAAACATGGTTGTTTTTTTTATAAAGACTGCTTTAGGAATAAAGATAGACTTTGCACCACAATTATAACTCCATTAAAAGGTACAGGTGGTATAAGTATATGAAGTGACCTGGAGGTATAAATTATCCTCTTCTAATTACTATGCCACACAGGTAGAACATCACTTATTTCTCAAATCAAGTCAACAGTAGAAAAATTGAATATCGGCCTTAAATTATAGAGCTCAATATGGCAACTCCATTAATAATAGAGCTTCAATAAACACAGTGTTCGAAATAAGAATAAATAATCACTGTGGAGAAGGGATTTTTAAGTATGCTTAATGCTTTATAGACTAGAACAATGCTCAAAAATCACTCCTCCACAGTGATTAGTTGATCTTATTTCGAACACCAATATATTCTCATAAACTCCAATGTTTTTGTTAATACAATAGTACATCGAGTTTCAGCATTATGTTCTTGTAAACACAAGAGTCAATGCTAAACATTTATAAAAGCAACTGTTCCTGAGTCATTTTTGCATAGCTTCAGGCGATATATATTTAAAAAAGTATATACATAGTGTTGCAAAATAAGTAATGCTCAAAAATCCCTCCTACAACACAGTGATTATTTGCTTGTATTTCAAATGCTGATAACCTGTCATTAAATGATACTTTTCTATTAATCGCAGCACTAGATTTTACAGATTAATTTTAATTAATTCAGCTGAAGTGTTTAGGTTTTCAAAATTTATGTGAAAAAAGGTTTTGGGTGCACAGTTTTGTACTCAAGATTTATGTAGGATAGTTTCAATGGTTATTTTGGACTGGAAGAAATTTTAAAGGCCATTAGGCTACAATTTAAAAATAAATCATTATCTTTTAAGAAGAAAAATCAGGAAGCTAAGAATCAATTATATCTAAGGAGTTTTTTCTCAGACTTCCTTTAATTGCTTTTGATCGATTATTAATGCATCACCTAGATACAACTTTTTATCAGATACAACTCTTAATGACTTGGGCAATGGAAGAAACAAAACTTATTATAAGAATTATATTATTATATAATGATATATACGTACAACAAACCTTTAGTATAAAATACCTACTTTAGCACGTCATACAAATTTATATTGGTCTTTTAAAAACTTTAATTCATGATAATTTTAAATACTTTACTTCATAATAAGATCAAAAAGAATAAAAGGTGCTGATCACTTAACTAAAAGAATGAAAACGTATTCTATAGGTATCCAATTAAATCTGTCTTCATGCTTTCTCAATGGGATATGGCAGTGTTACATCCTTCATAAAACAGTTGTTCTGCATGAAACAACAAACGGGAACATGAAATAACATAAACGGAAAGTGAATCATGAATTTGATAACCTCTGCAAAAATACCATACTGTCATTATCCTATAGCGTTTTTAACAGATTTTAAACTGCCACATGTTACTGTATCTTGATAATGTTCTTGGCTCTGAAGCAAAATGACCGCAGAATTATCAATTTTATACTGTATATAATCATTTAACAATCCAAACTCTGTACCAGTCAAAACTACAAAAAAATAATTTAGGCAGTCTACTTACTGCCAATCACGTAAGTAGTTTATGCTAGAGTTTCCTGAAAGTACGCGCAGCATCATAATATAAAGTTGTTATGTAGGTGTGGGTATATATCATTTCATATTATTACATTATATGATTTCCATATTCCTACAGTAGTGAGGTCATTAATAAAGGTTATGGAAACATAATATATCACTTGACAGGTTATGAACATTACAAGTTTATTGCAATGGTAAAAACACCCACTAACTTTTGATGCCAAGCGTCAACTCTTTTTGTTTCATTAAATTTTTTGTTAATATGTACAGTAGGCAAAAATAATAATCAAAAACAACAAAAACGAACTTACATAGCTAAATAGAGATTTCTTCCACACATTTTCATTCCTCAAAATATATGCAGGAACATCTGTAGCTGTTGAGCAATAGTGTCTTTCTGCATTAACATTGTTATTATTATTACTTTCACTCTGAACACTAACATCCATGACATCTTTTTGTGGAATTATTTGCACTTGTTGTGTTTTATGACAATTAAAGTCAGATAGTGCTTTAGGAACACTGTCTTTTCCTGCTAAACAATTTTCTGATATTTTTCTTGATTTCCTTGGAGACAGTCCTTCACTTGATGCTGATTTTAAAATTCTATCCCGTCTACTTATTGGTTTTGGGGCAGAAGGTAAAGGAGGTCTATTGAGAGCTGGTGTGGAGGCATACATTGCATTGCTAAGCAACCTCATTGCAAATTTTCTTTTTTGTTGGTTGATAGGCGTCAATGGTAATAACACCGCCTTTTCTTTTGAACTCAACAGAATCTTATAATCAACAGAGTCTGTATCATTGACAACATTCATAAAGTTACACGGAGATAAACTCCCATTTTTACACAGTTTATTTTCTTCGTTTTCTTCTACTTGGACATCTTGCCTGACTTCTATACTATCATCAAATTCTATATCAATCTCTATAAGTTCTTCCCCATTCTTTTCACAAATATTTGGCAAAGATAATGAGTGACCAACATGTTTATTGACTTTTTTGCGTTTCGCTGTTGACCTAAAATCAGCCAGTTGACTTTGAAGTCCGTCTGTTGAATCTATTTTTTCCTTCGATAAAATGTTATGAGAAGAGTGCCATGTACATTTGTCTTTAATTTCACATTCCCTATCATTTATTTGACTCAAGCTATTATAACGATTTATTTTTGTTGGACTTAAAAAAAGTTTAGGAGAATCTTTATCTGTTGGTATAAAAAGTGAAGCTCTTGAGCGCCTCAATGAATTATGATTTCTACTTTTAACTCTGTCACTGTCAGATAATGATTCACATGATGACCATTCCACTATACTAAACCTGTTATCATGAACATTATCACTGTTTATAATTTTAGGGTCATTCAGACTGAATCTTTTCCCAAAAGCAAAACGTTTTAGAATGTTCTTTGCATCATCATTTACATGTACTTTGCATTCATCTTTCTCCTTTTTAACATTCACAGTATTTGGATTTTGTGATGATTTAGCTGGAATTTTTGTGGAAAGTGAATCTATTGATAATGCTCTGTTTACCTTGCGCCTTTTCAGTCTTCTTATACTTTTGCGTAAATTTGTAAATGGTGAGAATGAGCGAGTGTTAGGAAGACTTTCTTTACTCGGAGACAATCTTTTCTCTTTTTTATTCATCATCATGTAATTATACCACCGTGTATCTAGTTAATCTATAAAATGTTGAATACAATAATTTATTAGTTTTTTATATATTAAAGTATTTAGCTAGCTAGCTAGAGTGCTTTGGTGCAAGAAATATTAACTGATTTATAGAAACACCGTAATATTGCCAACAGCTTTTCAACTTTGTTTACCACCACCATAGTAACAAAAAAGTCAGAAGATAAAGTTAAGCTAACCTGCACTAACTATATATGCTAGAGGGGCCCTACTAGCAGGGGTCGCCCTTTAATCGAACAGCTTAGGAAATATCGCCCTTTATGGAATACTGCAGTGTCTTCTCTATCGAAAATATAAAGTTGCGTAGTAGGGATGTCAGTGGATGTCACTGCAGTGTTTCATAAAGAGTAACCCCTCTGCTATACAGCTCTAGCTAGCTAGCTATATTCTCCAGACACAAATGACGACAAAACAACGATTTGACAAGAGCTAGAGCTCAGAGCTAGCCTTATAGTACTACTGCTGAAAGTGAGTAAAAGTTATTACTATTATATAGTACAGTGCCTTTTACGGATTACGAAATACGACGGCATGGCATTTAAAAAAATGAGCGTAGCTTCAATGTGACTGTTTCTTTTGAAGTTAGCTAATCTATCTAGCTAGCTTTAACTGGATAGGAGACAACCTCTGCAAAAAAGTTTATATCTGTATTGCATATGTCGGTAACCCACACCACAACCACTGCCGACCGTCATGACTGTTTTTGTTTGAATATTTCATGTATCTGATTTATTATTTTCATTATGCAAACCGAGTTGGTGTATCAAACAAAAAATCATTGCGACGCTTAATTACTGCTCTTGAATATTTTAGTTCTAATGACACACTGCGTAATCAAAACAACACATTCGCGAAAACCATGACCCGGCTCTCTTTTCTAGCCCTAAAAAGTTTATGGACTACATTTACCAAATCAGCAGCGAGAAAAAAGTGTCGGTACATTCTCCTCCGCAGAGCCTACGTAAAATATACTTTGGAAGTTAAAGAACTTTGAAATTAGAATTCTCAGCAGTTCATTAAACCGGCGGCCTCTCTTTAAATCATCTACGGGTGCTCAGTGCTCCCCGCCAAGGGATCGACATTATTGTTAGGGGGGCTCAGTGCTCAAAGAACCAACAGTTTTTTTAAAGATGATAGCGGTTTGTTGAAATTAAACGGCAGTCGAGATAGTATACTGACTGTAATTTAAACAGTCAACCTTAAACTTACCTATTATCCTCCCAATTTTCTAAAACATTGCTTGACCTAAAGCATTGATACTTATCTACCATTTCTTTTTTAATATTGTTATATCATCATCCGTCTTGATATTTATGCTGGACGTAGTGAAAGTGATAATGAGCAAAACGAAACCTATATATATATATCGTTACATTAATACCAATCACGTTGAATAAGAGGCAGCTTTGATGACGATGAAGTGGATACGTTTATTAAATTTCATAATGCTATATTACGGGGGATTTGATGTTGGTTTCAGGAAACTACAATTACTTAACAGTTGCCAATTAGATAGATAAGTAATTTCCTTGTTCTGTCTCAGCATATTCTGGTGAAATCTTTAATTGAAAATTTCTCCACGCCTATTATGAGAAAAAGCAAAGAGCTAGCATAAAAGTGAAGACTAAAGAAGATGAATATCTACTAAGCGAATGTGTTCGCACGAATTCTGAATAACATTAAATATTTAGAATTCATGTGAACGAATTCGTCTAGTAAAGAGCGCCTTATCTGGTTCAACATTTCAGTGGTGGTCGAAATAAAACCAAATAGTCACTGTGGAGAAGTACTTTTGAGCATACCTTCAGACTCGAAAACCTGATGCTATTATCCAAAATATCTCATCCACAGTGATTATTTACATTTATTTTAACTGCTGAACTAACTCAAAATAAATCAACAATATATTTTCTTGTATTGGAAAACTTCACATCACCCTATAGAGTATGTATCTACTTATGTACACGTAAATTATGCGTCCGTTTTAACCCCTCTCCCTCCATACGTTTTTAATGGAACCACGCTAGTGTTGAAACTTTCCAGGATGTTAGGTCAACACATAATAAACATGTTGGCACAATTATTTTTTTGATGACGGCATTAATTATGATAACATCATCAAAACTGGTGGTGGTCATCAAAATTTGTCAGAATGCTTTTCAAACAAAAATAATAAGAAGAAAACGTTTTTCGGAAAAACGTTTTCACTAACGTCAAAAATTTGGTTACTAAGGGAAAATTATCGCTAGTTACCAAACGTTTTTTTTCATAATGATCCTAGATAAATTATAGGAAAAGTCCTAAAATTCCTAGTTTTATAAGCTGGTGTCATTTTCTTGTAAAAAAAATATTAGGAAAATATGTCATTTTCCAGATTTCCTTACAAGGGAAATGTCGTATTTTCCAAATGGAATATCTACGAAAATGCCATGTTTTCCCGATATTTCTATTCAGAAAACTGGCGCCCTGCAGGGAATCGATCCCTGACCGCACTGGTGAAGTTCACGTACCACTACACTATCGTCGCACCTGCATGAGTTCAGTTCAACACTATAATGTCATTATCAATTCTGCAAATCAGGAAAAACTCGAGAATGTCATATTTTTGACATTTCATAAAATTGAAAATGAGACACTTTTCATATTTTCTATAGGAAATCTGCATATAGCATAAAAACCTCGAAAATATCATATTTTCGAAATGTAATGAAACTGAAAATAAGGCATTTTTCATATCTTCTCTATTTAGGAAATCTACATACCAGGAAAACCTCGAAAATATCATATTTTCGATATTTCATAAAATTGAAAATGTGACATTTTCCATATTTTTCGCTAGGAGATCTCATTATATCCGGAATATGTTAAAATGTCTCATTTTCCAAATTTTCCTACTGTGAAAATATGATATTTTTACATGGGAAATCTTGCTTTTTGTGCAGTGCTTATAGGCCGAAATAAAACTGTATTTAAAGAATTTTTGTTGTTGAAAATTTCCTGTCCCGAAGACCGAAAATTGTCCTGGGTCTATTTGGAGAATATTTTTGGAAAAATCTTTTTTGGTCAGTAGTTTTCAAATACAATAACGTCAAAAGTCACCAAATTTGGGCCTAATACGATTAGCGAATTAGGAGTTATATGGAAATTTTGGGAGTTGTGGTACAAAGTACCTCCCCCCCGGCATTAATAGTAGATACGTGTCAGATAATTCAATATCTACAAGCACTCACATAAATATTTGAGACAAGTTAAAATTCGAGCAAAAATTCCAAATTTCCACTTAGATAAAAAACCTTAAATTTTAGGTAGCAAAATAAAATACACAAAAAATTGAATATATTCCAAGAGCCAGGATACTAGGCTGCTAGGAACAGCAGAATTTGTTGAGATTGCTTAAGTCTACTCGATAAAGAGACTCGAACTGGTCGTTTTCCGCATTTTGAGTCTACTTGTGGTGTGTATGTACACTAAAATTCATGAAATGTCTCATTATTTATGCGTCTGCCTTTAGACTTTTATCTCCAGATTAGAAATTTTCCAGATACATTTGAATGGATAATCTGAATAATCACAGGTGATCTGAATACGGACACGTAGAGTATTATGGCTCCGGACACAACGTGAGAATGGCAATACACAGTCCGAATACGGAGTTATACGGGTCCATATTCGGTAGTCTTTCGCGCTATGGTATTCAGTAGTCTTTTATGATATAAATATACTCCATATTTTGTCATGTGACAGATAACCCAGTGGACAAAAACTTGTTCAAAGTTTGCAGTAAAGACGCTAGAACAACGTCTTTGACATATACATCTTTAAATACATACTTCAAGAGATTACTCAGAAAAATGAAAAGCATTACTAATTGGATTGCCCCTGAACGTATCATAACATACGACGTATTCCCCAAAACCATAAACTTCCGACTATAAGTCCAAAGGCTTACTAGTTCCTAAGGTGGATGAGCGCGCTTTGTTCGACGTTTACGGTATTTTGAGCCACGATAATGAACTTTTTTTCTAGTTATCTTTAAATTCCTTGGTACCTCTTTATCTTTGAGGTATATAAGTTTTTTATAAAAAACAACAAATTTCAAGTTAGTCATAAGGACGAGTTTGACAAAATATACGATTTTTTGTGCACGATATTTTAAACAATGCCACAACTACATTGTACAATAGACAAGGACTATATTCTATACTTTTGTCGGAAATATATTGAATCGTTCGTTTGTAACGTCATGACTTGAACTAAGGGTTAATCAAGTAGGTGGGCGGTTCGTACCTGAGATTAATAAAACAATTAACAAATGGGGGAAAGGGGGATTACTTCTGGAATCCCGTATTATTGACGTCATATATGGTATCAATTTGTTGAAGAGATCAAACCTTAACTACACGTTTTTTTGTTTTTTTTTTAAGAAACTTAGGATGACCGATAACTTAGTTTCTTATTTTTGACAATATTTTGGAACATAAGTTTCGTACTGCGAAAAAAATAAAATTATAACAAAAAGATATAACATAAAACGGTTGGTTTGACGTATTCTGTTTTTGTCACAACTCATAGATATCTATGGACAACTAAAATATATTTTTTTATCCGTATAAGGAAAATTCACGAGATCGTACACGGAAACGAAACAGTTCGTTTGGACGTATTCTGTTTCTGTAGCAACAACAACAACAACAACAACAAAATTTTTATCCAGGTAAACAAAATTCACGAGTTCTTCCGTGTTTCGAAAAGGCAAGAAGCCCTGAGAACGAGGTTGCGCCCATACAACACTTTTCTTATCTATCTGGAACCTACCAAGTAAGGAATTTTTCATCGAAACTGAAAATACAAAAAGTTTTATGAATGAGCTTGAATGTTCTAACTTCTCATGACTGAACACTGTTCTAACTTTAGTCAGCGCAAATGTGAGAAATTTATAATTTGAATTCCCCACCAATGTAAACAAACCGTCGTTCAGCATGTGAAGAACGTTGAACACAATGCTATTGTGAAAAGCAATGTGCAATATACCGAACAGTTCAAGATGTTATCAAAACAAACTAAAAGTCATTGTTTGAAAGGATTTTGTTCATTTTAAGAATAGCATTTACGAAGGAGTGCAATTTAGCAATCGATCTAGAGAATTTCGCAACTTCGTTGATTCTATCAACCTCTTATCCAGGGCTTCTTCTCTCTTGATGTTTTACTCACAGAAGAAGCTCTGGGGACGAGGTTGACAAAATAACGCCTTTTTTGTACATGATATTTTAAGCAATACCACAACTACAATATGTTCAATAGAAAAGAACAAATCTATTTTTATAGATACAACTTTTGTCGACAATTCGGATGTTGATGTCACACATATATATTAAATCGTTCGTTTGTCGCGTCATGATTTGAACAAAGGGTCAATCAAGTAGATGGGCGGTAATGTGTCAGAGGTCAATAATCCAATTAACAAATGGAAGGAAAGGAGGACAATTTCTGGAACACCGTAGTATTGACGTCATTCCAGTGGGCAAAAACTTGTTCAATGTCCGGAAACGTTGGAAACGTTGCTCTAGCGTATTTACTGCGGACTTTGAACAAATTTTTGTCCACTGGTTTATATTGTATATCTATTTGGAGAAGCATGAGATATAAGATATCAAACAAAGTCCACAACTACATACTCTCCTTTATTTTTTTGTTTTTTTTACAAGAAACTTAAGATTTTAACTACTGATTCCGATTATCGCCTGATTTCCTGATCGCAAGTCTACTAATTACATTATTGTTTCTTATAAAAAAAGGCTGTTTCTTACAAAAATAATAACGTGTAGCTAATTGTAGTGGATCTAATAGTAAGGGTTGTGGGAATAACACATAATGGAGACACTCTCTTTCACAGAGGCTTTTACAGGAGGGAGAATTTTGGAGCGAGCCAACCCAAATATTTTTCGGATTTTTCCGTTTTCTACCCGTTACGTCGTTTTTACACTCTTGCTTGCCTTTCTAAGCCTCTACGAAAGAGAGTGTAATGGAGAGTAATGCGAAGGTTATCGAATATACCAATAGTGTCCTACATACGGAACGTGTATTAAAGTTGATCTTTACTAGTCTAGGCAGAAAATTCCGCGCGAAGCCAAAAGAAGAGATTTCATTGCTGTTATGGTAAATTTTTACCAATGGAATGTCATCTTTTGGCTTCCGTGCGAAATTCTAATGGAAATGAACCTTTACATATATAGTTTATCACCCTGAAGTAGGTTTTATAAAATTAGGGAAGAAGTTAGCATTATTTATTTTTTCCAATCTATGCTCATTTGGCAAAATTACCCGGAGACAAACGTCTTACTCATTAGTGGGGGCGAGCTCGTTTTGGAGCAGGTCATTGATTCTACTTATTTCAAAATAACATTGGATTGTGAATTGGTAAAGGGCAAGGGATCATCTTAAAATTTCGCTGTAAAACGAACTTTTTTGTTAGGGTTAAATCAGCAAAAATTAACAAAGTGTTAGGTCAATGATCTTGCAATGGATTGGTTTCTTCGAGAGAGACGGTCCCTAAGCAACAAATAGAAAGGAGTATTATTTAGCATTTAGAAACAATTCACTTTTTTTTATAAGCAACTAAGGTCGGGTCCCAGCACTGAAAGTTTCTTAGTATAAACTGAAATTTCAGTACTAAAAGTTCCTACGTAAGTGTTTCGATATATATTACACATTTGAAAGACAAATAATAGAGCCTGACAGGTATAAATATGTCATAGACAGTTTTTTTATGAAGAAAGAAGAAAAGGAAGTAGCTAATACGGCATTTCGAATTGACATGGAAATGTAAAACTAAGTAAAGAATTGCATTTTGTGAAGTTGCAAGCTCGTCCCCAGCCCCTTTTGACTTTTTTTTATTTTTCTCGGACCGAGAAAAAAAAAAAAAAATGCCAAAAGGTGCTGGGGACGAGCTTGGTGAAGTTTCTCACGATTTTGATCGAGTACTAAAGGTTGTCTAACTTTTTACTGTCTGAATACTGGTTGCATATAAATGGTTGCTTATGAAAAATAGTGTAATAGAAACGCATAAAAAAACAAAAAACGTTTGTACCTTATTACCAGCAATGACAAGTGGTGGCTGCGATTTCGGGCGATATTTACACTTAAGGATTTATGCGAAAAAAGACAAATGAATTTTTAAAGTAAAACTGAAATCAACTTTTTGAGCCAACCAAGGCGTAACCAATCAGATTACAGAAAAGTCATTTCTTTGCGAGTTTTTTACGCATAAATTCTTAAGTAGAAATCCACCAACCTCGTTCCCAGGGCTTCTTCTCTCTTGACGTTACGTCAAGAGAGAAGAAGCCCTGGAAACGAGGTTGGAAATCCACCTTTATTAAACGACGTCTTCCTTACTAATGTTTGAAAAAATTCGCTGTGATTACGAAAAGAAAACATTTTAATTCGTAGAAATTAACGTCACAATCATTGGACGTCAATTTCTACCAATGGAATGACTTCTTTTCGCTTTTGCAACGAATTTTTTTGCCTCGTGGAAATCAATCTTAACATCATATACCACCATTTCGACCTTTCGCTTTCTGCTGAACGAAGGGCTATAAATGTAGGCTACCTTAACAGCAAAGAAAGGGTATTTATTCATTTATTTATTTACTTAACTGATGAGGTATAAATACAAAATATAGAAATATGTAACTTCGCTCCCAGTATTTTTCTATAACAGCAAAAGGCTGGGACTAGAAATGAACTTGCATAATATGTGCATCCTGCAGACATATAAAATAAAAAACGTATATGTAAAAAAATCACGTGAATCGTAATAAGCATGACGGAGAAGAATATCGAGTGAACACTCTCGTAACTCATTGGATTTTCGTTTAAGAAACCAATCTATTACAAGATCTCACCCTCCTTCACAGACAAACAAACTTATTTCGACCCCTTTTGTATTGTAAGTGCTATAAATATGATACAAACTCCAACAACAACAACTAAAGAACAAAAACAACAACAAAACAAACAAATAATTTATTTCATACGGGGAATTACTTCATGAAGAGATTAAACTAGGGTAGCCTAGCAGAACTTTTCCTCTTCTTCATGAAAGGACAGATTATGACGTAAAGAAAGAAAATGAATAGAAGAAACATTTTCTGGCTTAAAGGAGTGACAAAAGAAATCACTTGACTTTATTGGAACGGAGAAAAATCAACTATCAAATAACAAATATTTAACTTGAACTCCGTAATTCAACTTCTCTCTCTCTCTTTCCCTTGTTTTTTTCATTTTTTAACGCTCAAACCTTAAAAATCATATAGATCTATGTAAGTACAGTATTTTTCCGCTATAGTTTGTAACTTCTTTTGTAACTTCTTTGTATAGGTACACGCTCTTGAGAAATCCCAAAAGGTAGGAAAAATCAGAATATTTTGATTACTGCAGCTATATTTATGGTTAAACAACGTGCTGGAAACATTAACATTTCCAATGGACGACATTTAGGGGGAAATAGAGTAATAAATAAAGAAGCTTTACTACGGTTTCCACCCAACACACAAATAAACAAAACAAAGTACATCAAGTCTATAATTTAAACTTTACACCTACTTTACATGTACTTGATTTAATGGGTATAAGAATCGTGGCAAAAATTCGCCCATTATCTACATTTTACAGAAATCGACCTATATTTTACTATTAAACTGTTCCGGCCATAACATTCTAAACAACAGAGGTTTCATCAGAGGTTTCATCACGTGCAGCAGCTATTTGATCTAAACAAGTTGTTATAAGAGCGGTCCAACCGGTTTGATGACTAGAAATAAAAACACAAATAAATTAGTGAGGAGAGTGCTGAGTCAATGATCTTGCAATGGATTGGTTTCTTCGTACCGAAGAAGCCAATCCATTGCAAGCTCATTGACCTAACACACTTCTGCACTGATTCATTTTTTTTTTAATTTTGTTGATTTTATTTGATTCAACTTTACCAAAAATGTTTACTTTGGAGCGAAATTTTGAGATTTTGAGTCTCTTACCAAAATAAATGCCGGACATTACCTGTAGAGGAGTGCTGTTTTTAAGTTCTAAAAAAATACTCCTTCATAGGTGATATTCTCCCGTCATTGATCAGAAGATAAACATTTTGAAGGCCTTTAAGAAACTCCAGGCAGAGAAAACCTAGAATTATAAGTTGGGAGCCATTAAATTTCAATGTAAGGAACAAGAAAACACGAGTAAAAACATAAGGAAACAAACATAAGAAGGAACACATAAAGTAATTTGAGCCTCAAATTTGGAAAGGTTAAGGAAATCAGACTGAGCTAGATATTTAGGGTTGGTTAAAATATACGTGTATTAAGTCTACTCGGAATTCTCGTGGTCGTTTTTTACATTTTTCCACATCTTTCTGTTTTTTACTTGTGGAGTGTATTGTCGGTCGAAATTTGTAAAATGTCCGTTATTGAATGTCCAAGGTTGTCTGAAAATATAGTTTTTTCAGAATTCTGACCAAAATACACATTTAGAACCATTTCACATTTATAAAAACAAAACAAACAAACAAACAAAAAAATCGTTTTCCTGGGTTTTTGACCCCCTGAAATGTCTTAATTATGTTTTTAGGCCCAAATTTTTTGTAAATGCCAAATTCTCAAAATTATGAAAAATGAAAAAATTCTGTGCAACTCCCGAATTTCCGGAAATCGGACATATTTTTAAATTCAGACAATCTTGGCCAAAGATAGTGGACAAAGTGAAATCTTTGCAAAAATTCGAAATTTCCACTTAGAAAAAAAGTCTATAATTTTGATTAGCAAGACGAATGGCGCAAAAATCTGAATTTTTTCCGAAAGCCTGGATACTAGGCTGCTGGGAACGACATTATTCGTCGAGTTTGCAAAAAGTCATAAGATCTTAATTCGTAAAATGTCCCGTTACTGAATGTCCAAGGTTGTGGATCTACGAATATAACTAACGATTGGTCTATATAGAATCTCGCAAACCAGTCTTTACCATTTTTACTGCAGACTTTGGACGCGTTTTTGCCTACTGAGAAACGGATTTAAAAATTGGTGGTGATGCAGTAAATTCCAATTTCGCCCGAATCGCGTTTTATTTACCAATTTTCTTACCGACTATAATATAAACTCTAACAAAAACACTCACATATTCTACCGTATACTTCTCAGTGGGCACAAACCTGTTCAAAGTCCACAGTAAAGAAGCTAGAACAACATCTTTAACGTCTTTACTGTTGATTTCGAACAAATATTTGTCCACTGGGTTACTTATCAGAATATGACGGTATCCATGCCGGCATACGACGTCATAACAACGTTGTTACGACGTCGTGTGTCCACTGAGATCATACCTTGCTCCACAACCACGACCAGTATCTCCATCAAAAAATTCATAAAATAGAATTTCATCTTTCCATGTTTCGTCTTTCCAATATTTCTCGTCGTTTCCATGACAAGGACGTCTACCATCGGCATCAGGTAGAAAGAGTCTACTTAATCTTTTCGATATCTCAACGCTTGCTTCTTTCAAACGAATGTAATTTCCAGAACGTGTGGGGAACTCAACTCTGAAAGTGTCTTCATAAAAATGATCATATCGTTCCAAAGCCTTGATGATGACAAAATTCACTGAAACAAGAACAATACTTGTTCAAAGTCAGAAGTAAAGACAATAGAACAACGTTGAAAACGTTGTTCTAGCGACTTTACTGCGGACTTTGAACAGGTTTTTGCCATCTGGGAAAAGTTAGTTGTGGATGCGAGACGTCTAATTAACTTAAAAAAGACGTCGTTTTGATGTGTATAGACGTAAAACGGCGTATTTTAGACGTTGATTAGATATTGCATGACTGAAGAGTTAAAAATCAAAATGTACATCCGCAGGGGTTGAAATAACTGCCGGTGTGATCCCTGTGGTAATGATTTTGTAAAATTCTAAAAACCACTCCTTCGCAGATCACCAGTAGTAATTTCAACCCCCGCTCTCCTCTCAGAATTAATGACCATACTCATATCAGCACATTTTATTGTTTGCGACTATAAAATCAGTGGTTGAAAAAAAGCAAATAATCACTGTGGAGGGGTGTTTTTAACACAGCTTCAAGCGTTAAGGTTGAATATAAACATAATATTTACCAGGTAACCAAATAGGACCTCTCCAATTACTATTTCCACCAAACAGGTTACTCGTTGATTCACCAGGAGTATAAGGCACCGTATATGTGTTCCCATCCCGAGTAATAACGAACGGGTGCTTTTGATGATACTTTGATGTCGAACGTATTCCATAGGGTGACAAAAATTCTTCTTCGTCAAATAGATATTTCAAAATACGTCTGAAACGATCAGGTTGTGCGAATGATAACAAGTAGTTGTAATCGTATTCGTCTGATGTAGCTAACTAAAATATAACCAACAGGGCTCGAAATAACAGCCGGTCATCGCTGTGGAGGAGAGATTTTTCAGAATATTTTCAGCCAAGTTGGCT
>JAULBZ010000669.1:0-27995 GCA_032360805.1 Neoturris breviconis
ATTTTAGGTGAAAATTATGTTTTTCCAAACTATATACCAAAATGATTTTCAAGCAAAAATAAGAAGAATTTTTTTTTGTTGTAAACTTTCTTTTACCACCTGTAGAAAATATGGTTGCTAGAGGAAAATTATCACTAGTTATCAAAAAAAAAATTTAAAACTACTCTAGATAAATTTTAGGAAAAGTATTTCTGGTCATATAAGCCATTCATTCAAAAGCTATATAAAAATGTTTAGCAAAGCTTGGCATCCCCTAAAGTCTGATTAGAGTTAACTTTATACTGGGCTTTTTAGGGCTCTGAGAATCTGGAAGGAGCACAGTGTGCCTTTCTTCCCTCCATAACTTTTGATATAACCATGCTGTCGTGTTGAAAGTTGGTCAACTCAAAATAAACATTTTTCCATAATTATTTTTGCGATGACGTCATTACTCATGATGACGTCATCAATGAAAAACAGGTGCCGCAAAAAAATATTTTAGCTGAAAATTCTTTTTGTCTCCATAATTTTTTAAGAATGTTTTGCAAGCAAGAATAAAAATTAGATACTAAGGGAAAATTATCCCTAGTTTTCAAAAAAAATGATCTTATCCTAAATTATAGGAAAAGCCCAAATATCTCTAGTCATATAAGCCATTCATTCAAAAGTTATGACCCAAAGTATGACAGGGGGGATAAGATAGCACTATTTCTAGATTCTTAGATTTTTTTAACTTACACCTTGGTCATAAATCACCTACCCCCGGGAAACTAATGCAATTTTTTCCGAAATATTATTTTTTCCATAAAGCGAATTGAATTCTAGGAAAAGTCAGAAGATTTCAGCCAAATATTTTGTTAGCCTCTCCATATGCTTAAATAGAATCTATCCGGGATATGAAAACTATATTAACTACAATCGTGGACGTAAATTATGATAAAAACACAAAGCCTAATATTCCATTTTTCTACCTCTCTCAAATACCTTCCCCAAGTGTTTCCCCCATATTTGCTGTATACATACAGAAAATCAACATTGAAGGTCTGCGGAAACCTTAAGATTTTTATCGATAATTTACGTCCGCAATTGTTTGAGTTTTTCAAAGAATTGAAATAGCACCTCCTATAGTATAAACATCAATTTTCCAAACAAATCAGTTTTAAATAGCTAGAAAATGACTCTTAATAGTGCAATGAGGCTTCTCTTACACATATCACATAGCAAAGTCTCTTCACATGCTGTCTTCTTGCCTTCTTTCAGAGGATGTTAGTGAATATGTTTGGATATACATTTAAAACACCAATTTGTGGTTCCCAGTAATGACCAGTACTGAATTTGTTAGGAACTATCTATCAAAACCACATATGGTGTTTTCAAGTTATATCCAAAAAGATAAGAAGGGAATTTTTAAATGTAATGTAAACAAACAAATGTTCTGTGGATATGCACAAATAAAAAAGCTATAAAAATGTAAAGTTTGCATAAAAACAGAATAGTTATCTATACACAATGCTCTCACAGTATTCTGTTTCTTCTGCAAAGTTGTTGGAAACATTATGCACATATATCATTTATAATTTATATAAATATTCCTCTTGCAGTAACTACATACTCTTATTTAAAAATAAATAAACGAGTTACCGTCGAGTTACCGCCGAGTTACCATACGATGTACCGTTGTCTTTTGACATATTCTAACTGCATATAGACGAGTTACCACAAGTTACGTTAAGTTAAAGCAGCCAACGGAGGTGTTCTTAAAAATAGGTGTTCTGAGGGAGTATACTGACTGGGAATTAGACCTGTTCTTAGGTTCTAGAAAGAAAAAAACAGCTGGAGATTTGACCTGTTCTTTTACTATTGATCATCTCCTGGCTGGCTGTCTCAGCTGGAAAATCAAAGAAGCTCTGGCTGGGAAAATGATCTGTTCTGAGCTGGCTGTTTCAGCTGGGAAGTCGAAAAGCTCTGGGCTGGGAAAATGATTTGTTCTGGGCTAAGACTTTTTTTACAGCGAGCTAGGAAATTGAGTTGTTCTTACAACAAAAGTAGCTACTGTTTTTGAAAAGTCTTACTCAGCTGGAAATATTAACTGTTCTTACACTTGATTCTTCTCTAGCTAGGAAAACGAGCTGTTCTGAGATACACGCGTATGCTAGTAAAAATACTGAAATGGAGATCAGCTAGAGAATAAGAACACCTATTTCTCAGAACACCTCCCATTGGCTGCTTCTGAATAAGTCGCGTACCTGAAGTAAATTTAAAATTATGGATAACAACTCGAAATGAAACGCCGAATATACTGTCCCGATACAGAAAATGCCGTCCTAGTGTTGCGCCCCTGAATTAAACGCGAGTCTTTGCGATGGGTATACTACATTTTGTGGCACACCAAATGAGACTAATCATGTATAATTCTTGATGGTGGACCAAATCGTGAACCAAATCGTAATAAAATCATTAAATAACTTTTCTGCCGCCGATGATTTGTTACGTGTAGCATAAGCCTGTGTGTATCGAGTAAAATGATCAGTTTTGACCAATATATTCACCAGAACACCTGTCCAGATGTAAGACATCGATACCAACAATATCCCTAGATGTATTTGAGACAATAGTACCAATAGGTGTTTTTGGAATAATGTGGGGTTTTCGTTTTGTTACGCAGGAACAATGATATGATACAACCTCGTTCTCAAGGTTTCTTCTCTCTTGACGTTTAACGCTATGAGATAGCGTTAAACGCCAAGAGAGAAGAAGCCCTGGGAACGAGGTTGTGATATGATATACAGTACGTTATATCATCTTCTATTCCTGGCCAAAAACGCGTTCTTTAGCTAATTGATACACTCTTTCAGGACCAAGATGGGCCATCTGTTCATGTAATTATTGATATACCACCCAATGAAGTGTTTTTGGTAATACGATGTTTTTGGTAATCACTGTTTAACTTCAGTTAATTCCACTCTCTCAGTAATCTTCTCATTTCCTTATCTTCAAGCTGTTTTTCTTTGTGGGGTATATTAATGAAACTATCTTTCAATTCTCTCACCCTGTTTATTGTTTGATCATGTTTCTGGGCATTAATTATATCTATTTTCTTTAATTTCTGACTGTGTCTATTTAGAATCTCGTCTTCTAATCTTTCCAGTGTACCAGAAGTATATTGATAGAACATAGCCATGCTTCCTCGTTCTTTGCTATTCTTGACACCTTGCAGTACAGCTTGTACTATCTGTTGACCATCTACTTCTTCATACTCACTTATATCTTCAGAGAATCTGCTAAATGAGTCAGAATCAATATGGATGACACCAGGTTCGTAATGGATTTTTAAGTGGAAGTCAGCTAATTCATTAATCCATCATTGTCCAGTCGCATTTAACTTAGAGGTTGATAGTACATACAGTAACGGGTTATTATCAGTGAAAACATCGATTGAAGGTGCATAGAATAAGTAATCTCTGAAGTGTTCGCAAACAGCCCATTTCAAAGTCAAGAATTCTAATTTTGAACTGTGATAACCTTTTTCAGCTTTTAACAATGATCTACAACCAAAACCAAGGATTTTCATTTCCCCATTTATCTTCTGATATAAAGCACAACCAAGTCCTTTGTTAGATGCAAACGTTAAACGGTAACTCATAGCTTTAATCAGTTGGTTTACAGCTTCTGGATGTTGTGTTTCCCAAGAAATAGGTGAAGATGGTTCGACCGTACCATTTTTCAATGTCGTATGACTCTCACCATTCCTCGACAAGTCAAACAGTGGTTGAACTATTCTTGCAAAATAGTATAGAAGTTCAGCAGAGAATATTTGCCAGGAGTTTAGTCCTTCTAGCATTAATAGTTTCTCAGAAAGATAGGGGCTTTTTTTGCCCCCTCCCCCAGGCCAAATAGGGGCATATGAAAGGCCCAGGCCAAATAGAGTTTCTTTTCTTTCCACGTCCTTCCCTTCAAAAAACAAAAAGAAGCCCTGTGAATAAGGTTGGTGTCAACCACAGGATTTAATGACTTGAATATGACTCGTTAAGGTCTGGAAAAACAGAATTCGTCGAGAGTTTGCAAAAAGTCCTAAGATCCTAAGTTTAAAGTCTTCTCGATAAATTTCTAAGTCTTCTCGAAAAATCCCCGAAATAAATCTCCAGGGACTTTTCGTGGTCGTCATTTTCCGCATTTTTGTTTAACTTGTGGCGTGTATTGCTCGTCGAAATTTATAAAAATGTCTCTTTTTTTATGCCAAAGGTTGTTGTGCTATGAATCGATTAACAATTAAGTTTTTTGAGACCTAACCTAATTAGATTTAATTAAATACCTTCCTCCTCCTGTACAACTTCTTATTTTTAAATTCTTATTTTATTTCCCTCAACTCTCTGCGAAGGAGAGTGTTAATGTATTGCAAATATATTTATTTTTATCTTTTTATAAACAAATTGTTTTCTAACGATAAACATGATGATGAGAATAAGAATGATGTGAATACAAGACGACGTATAATTTAAAATTTAAAGGAAACTAGTATCACCAACAATTAAGAATAACTTCCAAAAGTCATTCGTATTCTGTCAACGAGCTCTTAAAATTGATTGGTTATGCATTGATTGATTATTATAATTACGGGTCGACGGGTTACTAAGTCAGCAAAATAACGTTAGAACAACGTTTATTGCCGGCTGGGACTAGGCGAAAGCCCAAAGAAGACATCCTATATTTGGACGCTATGATTATATCAATTTGGTAATGAGTCAATACCCAGCCGGCCAAAACCTGTTCAAAGTCAGAAAAATAACGTTAGATCAACGTTTAAAGAACGTTGTTCTAACGTTATCTTTCTGACTTTGAACAGGTTTTTGCCGGCTGGGTAATTGATTGTTTTCTTCAAAATCTCGAGGGCCTTGGAAACGAGGATTGGTTTCTTCGTAGAACGTACGTACACATAACCTAATCAATTTCGATATCGTTGGCGTTGTACTATGTAGTAATTTCCCTTTATTAGAACTAAAGATGTGGGGTGATTCTCCACCTGATTCTCCACCTGGGTTTATTTCATCAATTACAAATCAACCACAACAAAGAATATCACTTTTTCCTTTTGGAAATCGACGACAACAAGGCAGACCCTCAAACCCTGCCAGACCCTCAAACTCTGCTGTACTCAGATGCCCCACGTGCTCAGTTCCTACAAGTAACGAAGCGGAGCTGATCAGTCATTACATAGGAAATCATCATCAGCAAAGTAGATCGCAAAGTATAATATGTCCCACGTGTTCGCAATATATTATCAATGAAGCACAGCTCATTAACCACTACGTTCAAGAACATCAAGCGAAAAGTTTGAGCATCAAATGCCCTGTATGTAACAATGCAGGTTATCAGGACGGCTTAGCGTTGGTTAAACATTTAGAATTAAAGCATTCTGTGATCTTACCAGTCATGGATAAGGAGAAAACTGCTGTAATAGACGAACAAGCTGTACGGAGATTACCGCAAGCTGGTGATAGGATCATTGCCATGTGGGGAGAATCAAAATGGCAATACTTTACTGCTAAAATTCGAAAGTAAGATTTGTATTGGTTGATTTTCACTAGTAGAATAACTGCGAAGCCGGAAGAAGATACCCCATTGGTAGAAATTGACGTCATATGATGTGTGACGTCAATTCCTGGCAATAGAATGTCTCCTTTTGTCTTTAGCGAATTTTTTGCCTTGTGGAATGGAAAACAACCTTAATGGACACTGCACAGGAGGGTGTATGTCAACGAGCTTACAATGGATTGGTCGATAAGAAGAAGTTAGTTGACTCAGTACTCTTCTTTGTAAATCTTGAGATAGTCACTAAGATATCTATCATCGAAATTAGAGCAAATCATCATTACGGAAGAGTAATAGAATTATTCATAGGTTATTGCAATGCAACAAGTTCTACTTTGAGCAGACAACGCCTCGTTGTCATGTATTTTCCAATAGGTCTATTGTTAAACTCAAAAATCACTCTTTCACGGTGATTACTGGCATATTCTCACCAATGATATCTACATTTGACGTTTGTTAACTCTAACCGATTTGGAAAAACCTTTCCAAAATCCACAGTGAATACGCTAGAACAACGACGAAAACGTGTTCGACAAACTCGACATCTTATTGCAATGAAATAATTTCCTTTTTGTGCAGGTACTTCACAAATAGGAAGTTATTGCATTGCAACAAGTTCTGCTTTGAACAACCAACGCCTCGTTTTCATGTATTTTTGAAATAGTCTATACATAGTATTTACAGTTGGATATCCGAATTTCCATGTGGAAAATACTGTGCGAATGCCAAAAGAAGACATTCCATTAGTAGAAATTAACGAAATTAATGTCATGTGATATCAATGGATTGTCATAATTTGACTTTGCACGGTATTTTCTGTCTATCGGAACCAACCGAGTGGACGAAATGGAAAAATTATGGCGAGCCCTTCCAAAATATCGCTTTATAAATATGAAAATATGAATATAAAAATATGCTTTATATTTAGGTTTATCAGAGAATCTCTTAAATATGAGATAGATTGGGACGATGGAGGTACAACAGGACGAATTGTTGATTATTATAATATCGCTAAAGACAAAGCACCAGCAGAAAACGAATTAGGAATAGGTATGTAAAAAATGAAAATGATCTCTGATGGACACCAGAACTATTTCTAGTAGGCACACCAATGACCAAATACGTTTGATTTAGAGACCATCTCAAAGATTCGCTCCAAAACCAACTCCTTTGTTACGGTTTAATCAACCAAGTTTGACAAAATTCAACAAAAATGAATCTGTATAGAAGTGTGATAGGTCAACGAACTTGCAATGGATTGTTTCTTCGGTACGAAGGAACCAATCCATTGCAAGATCGTTGATTCAGTACTCTCCTCTGTAGATTTTATTAGAAATCAACCTTTATACTTCACCATTGACTGTATATTGCCTGAGAATTTCTATATATGGTCAGTACCCAGTGAGTAAAAACTTGTTCAAAGTCCGCAGTTGTTCTAACGTTTTTACTGTGGACTTTAAACAAGTTTTTTCCCAATGGGTGTGCTTCGCAGTGTGTATATTTCATGTCTTTCTTTAGGCACCATAGTCCTCTTTCCACAGGGTTATTATAAAGCAGGAGCAACTCATGGCATAGGTGGGAAACGCTGGCATCAAGGCGTAATTCTTAATTCATACAGATCACATGATGGAACAAAAAGGTAAGTTACATTCACTGCGTCTCTCGTACATCTTTGACTACGCTTAGTTAAAAACGCCCGTATAGCAATCTAATACACCTGAAAAACGTTAGCCATGGACCATCCAAGGGTATCTTTCAAAGTTGGTTTTCTGAGAAGGTACACGCTATTTTATTAATTTTACTCTTTTTAATTTTCTTAGGTACGATGGAAGTCATACGAAGACAGGACAGAATGGGAAATTTGTAACATACAGAGACTACTCGCATTCATTTAATGGGCTAACAAGACACGACGTCAGAGTTCCCCCAAATGTTTTTGATATTTACGGTTTGTTTTGGTTTTATTCCCAGTGGACAAAGACCTGTTCAAAGTTTGCAGTAAGGACGCTAGAACAACGTCATTCCACGTTGTTCTAGCGTCTTAACTGCTGACCTTGAACAAGTTTTTTTCCGTTGGGTTATGTCTCAGGGCGAAACACAAACAATTGTCTATTCAGCATCTTAAAGTCATCATTTTGGAGTCTCGTGGTGTGCTTTCTGGGCTTCATCGGAATCTCCAGGGCGTAACCAAATCATTGAATGTGCTTAAGCTCAGGGAAAGTATTTGCTAAGTGTTTATTATTGACAAAGGTTTACGAATGGATCAGCCATTCTTAATCTACAGACTAGGCTAACTACTCGGTAGTGATTGGGCTCTAGCTATTAATCAACCAATTGAATCAACTGCATCTTATCAAAGCGTTATTTAGTTCTGGCTGAGCCACTGATCAACCAACCGTCGATTATTCGACGAATCAAAAACTGACGATCTTACAAAAGTATGGTACCAATTTCCTTTGGTCGGTGGGCCAGTGGGCGGTTTTTTGACTGGTTGGTTGGCCCGTTTACCTTGGTTTTAACAGCATGTTCTCATATTTATAGATGATGGAGATACAACTGATGAGACTGCTGATATATATTTCTCTTATAATCCTATTGACAGTCCCTCAGCGTTCAAACACCATGAAGTAAACAAAGCATTAGTTCCTGAATCATATCTCTGCAAATACGAACAAATGTGTGATCCTGCCAACATTGAAACTTTCTTACGTAAACAAGGTTATAATGTTGTGAAGCAGATACATATAGGTGAACATGACGCAAAACAAGTTGCAATAAAAAGTGCTAAAATATTCATTGCTTGTATCAGTGATGCATATGTCAATGACGAAAACTGTAGAAGAGAATTCCAATATGCAAAGAATTCATTACAAAAACCTGTCATTCCTCTTGTTGTTGGCGATGGATCATTTGCTTGGACAATGACCGTCATTGGTATGCTTATTGCTGGTGAATTATTCATCCATTTCAGTGGTTTGGACGTTGAAATTGCAAAGAATAAGGAACTACTATCAAATGTAAAAACTCTAATGGCTGCTGATAAAGTCACTAAAGTAAAGGAGATTGAAGTTAATACCAATGCCGATAAAGGTAGTGGTACCAAAAATAATGATGGGGCACCTGACGTGTTTCTATCATATTGCTGGCAAAATTCATATAAAGATGAAGATGCCAAGCAAATTACTAATGTGAATGGAAGCAGATTTTCAGATCCTCGTTTGTTAAAAGAAATGATAGCACAACTTGGTTATAATGTTTGGTTGGATATCGAACAGTTACACTCAGCAGATGCAAATGCAAATTTATTTGATCAAATTGTGGATGGGTTGAAATCCACGAAGGTTGTTGTGGCATGTATAAGTGATGATTATTCAAAAAGTCAAAATTGTAGAATGGAATTTCAATTTGCTTTGAAATCACTTCAAAAACCAGTTGTGCCGCTGATAGTTGGAAAAGGTGAAGAATGGAAACTATCAGTTATTGGTGCATTGATTGTTACCCATCAGGATGATCCAATCAATTTACAGATTGTCAAAGGTAACTCAGAATTGGATGTAAAATTTGATGAAATTAAAAAGGCTATACAATCAAGAATATCAAATGCTACTACACACGTGCCAATGACACCAATCACCGCAATGACTAAAGATATGTCCATTAAACAAGAAAGCATCATCATTCCAACTCAGAGATCTGGTATTAAACCTAATATACAACCATTTAACAACCGTGTACCACAACCTGGTGATCACGTGATCTCTTTATACTTTAAATGTGCCTATTTTATGGCTACAGTTGTCAGTTACAATCATTCGTCCATGACGTATACAATTAATTGGGATGATGGTGGTCGACAAGGAAGAGAACAACCTTATAATCAAGTTGCAAAAGATTTTCCACCAGAACGAGATGATATCGGTGTTGGTACATACGTTTTCTTTCCCCAAGGTAGTTATGGAGCAACAGAAGGGCAAAATGAAGGTGGTATAAGGTATCACGAAGGGGAAGTAACCCATGTAAGTGAGGACCGATATGGGCGTGCTTTAGTGTCTGGACATCATACTAAAGGTGCAGAAGATGGCAAGTGGGTAACACATAAAAGATATAGCTACAATTTCTATGACATACCAATATCATACATTAGACTTGCACCTACAGCTTTGGAAGTCAGTTTAAGATGATGTGTAGTACTCGGTAGTTGTAAGGAACTCAGGCTAATTATCGCATGTTTACCTTACCATTCACCATGGTGTGATTTTCACTCTCCTCCGCAGAGGCTAGATACGCGGAAGACAAAATACCGAAAGGCGTGAACAGCACTCCATCGTTTTATAATTCCGCATGTAGGCTTGGCGAAGAAGTGTATATAATTACTGTTTATTTTAAATAGACTATTTTGTGAGCACGTCATGCTCAAATGAGAACTTAAACTTAAATGTCAGTATTTGAGCGTTGTTGGATTATGGCATACCCATAGTAAACAAGGTGCATACTACAATTCACAACAAAGAGTTAAGCAACCTCAATTTCAGAGTTCTTCTCTCTTATTATTTAAGTAAGATATCGATTTAAGTCACTGCACACAAAGGATGTTATTGCATTGTAACAAGTTCTACTTCGAACAACGAACGTCTTGTTTTTATTGTTTTCTTATGAAAAGGTCTATTTGTATTATAATTCGTATTCTTAATGTAAAATGGTCGCTATACACAGCCTGAAAGACTATCGAATACGGCTCTATATTCCTGCATGGATTGTGTATTATGATTGATTTCCGCATAGTCACTTTCTTGTCACTATGATTTCCGCTACGTGAAAAATCTGCTGCGAAAGTCAAAGGAAGACATTCAATTCTTAGCAGAAATTGATTGACGTCAATTTCTACCAATGAAATGTCTTCTTTTAGCTTTTCGCAGCGAATCGAATCGTCTTTCACGCTGTGGAACCGATTGTTAATTCAGTCATCATGTCCATTGAAAATAAAATTTGTCAAGCAAATAATCTATTTATTTTATTATACCATCTGCAATCTCGTTGCCTTTTCAAAACACGGAAGCGCTCTTCCATAATTCGAAAAAGCAAAAAGCCCTGGTAACGAGGTTGATATTGCACCCGCACACGACGTCTGAACAATGTAATAAGTATACTTTTCCGCAAGACAAGTGAACATGTTAAATGAGTCAGAATATGAGCCGGCATCAAATGAATGTCAACTAATCGATAATGACGATTTGAAAGATAACTTCATTGCCATTTTGTAGAAATAGTATTTCATTGTCAAGAGTCCTCATTTTTGATATTGTGTTCTTTTTTTTCTAATATCCGCCCGCTCCAACATCTTCACAAGGTAATAATCTTCCAAAGATAATATGTGCATCCCTCGAAAAACCGTCCCCTTCTAATAAGCGCCCACTAAGACAGTTTTTGCATGAATCCCTAAATGAGTTTAAATCTAAACGATCTTGCATTTGATTGGTTTCTTCGGTACGAAAAAGACTGCCTAAAAAAGTTGAAAATTTTAATAAGCGTCAATAATTTCGCGGAAACTAAATTTCTAAGAAAAAAAAGCTATGTCTACATAAATGGGGGTAGACATAAATTATCGATAAAAATCTTAAGATTACGAACATTGAGATTTTGAGGAGGGGGTGTTTGGGAGGGGAAGGACAATGGAATATTAGACTTCCTGTTTTTATCATAATTTACGTCCACGATTGTCTGAGCTTTTCAAAAAAATTGAAATAGCATCTCCTATAGTATAAACATCCATTTTCCAAACAAATCACTTCTATATAGCTAGAAAATGCACAGAAAAACTAAGTAGAGTAGAGAAATAGAAACTGATACAATGGGGCTTCTCTACACAAAGCACATAGCAAAGATTTTTCACATGCTGTCTTCTTGCCTTCTTTCAGAAGCTGTGAGTGAATATGTTTGTATATACATTTAAAACACCAATTTGTTGTTTCCATTGATGACCAGTACTGAATTTTTTAGAAATTATCTATCAAAATGAAGACTAACATTGAGTTTGGGAGAGGGGGGTATTTGGGAGGGGAAGGACAATGGAATATTAGACTTTGTGTTTTTATCATAATTTACTTTCACGATTCTAGAACTAATAAAAAAATAAATGTATTCGTTTCATACTTGTTTTTCAGGACCCACTTTTATTTCCGTGGTCCTACTTTTTTATTTTTAGGGTCCCACTCTTACTTTTAGGATCCAACTTCCATGGTCCTACTTTTGTGGGTCCCAGGACGCGGGACCCCGTTCCACTTCTGTACCATGCCTTTTTATTTTGCATTAATATATTAACATTATGTAATGTATTCAGGAAAAAATTACAATTATTGTCGATAAAAAAAACAAAAACGGTTTAAGCATTAGCTAATCGGTATTAATGTAGTACACAAAAAGGAAGTTATTGTATTGCATCCAAGCTCGTCCCTAGCCCCTTTTGTCTTTTTTTTATTTTTTTCGTACTTTATAGAAAAGACTTTTTTTATGGAAAGACCTTTTCGTCTTTTCTATAAGGTCCGAGAAAAATAAAAAAAAAAGACAAAAGGGGCTGGGGACGAGCTTGCATTGCATCAAGTCCTACGAGCAGCCAACGCCTCGTTTTCATGTATTTATGAAGAGGTCTATCAATAACAGTTTTTTGCTTTGTTTACGGAAACGAAAGCATTTTTTATGTCCATGATTTACAACAGCATTGATCTTATCATACATTTCAGCATCATATTTTTTGCGTTCTAACAAGGTTCCTTCCAATGTCATTTTTATTTTGTTAAGATCTTCATTCTCCTTCATTACTTGTTGGTATTGTTTATTGCTTTGTTCGTAGGATGATTTTAAAACATCCATCTGTTTCAGCATTTCTGATATAGTTAGCTCATTCATTGCAACCTCGTCTCGGTATTCATCTAGGCGCTTGTCCATCCCTTGAATCCTGCTTGAGAGAATACATTTAGTTGTGTTAAATTCTTTTGTTTGTTTTTGTGATTTTACTAGCTGGGCTGACAACTGCTTTACCTTTTCATCTACTGCAATTTTCCTTTGGCAAACGCATTCCACTTTAGCTTCGGCTATATTTAAATCCCTGTCTAAGTCGATGTTATCGTTGAGTGATTTTGCTAGTTCTACATTCAAACGTACATTTTCAGCATCCTTTAAAATTAAGTCTTGTTTTAAATCCTCGTTCTGTTTCTCTATACTTTTCAACAATTCTTTCAGTCGTTGTATTTCTGCGTCCGATTCACTTTGAATCTGCTTTAACTTTTTATCTTCCAAGTCTTCGCTTGTCAGTTCATCTTTACATTTCTACAATGTATAAGATTAAAATTCATTCCAAATAACATATATTGAAATCTTGTTTAAATCCGCAGTAAAGACCATAGAAAACAGCTTCAATGTTTTTCAAATGCGTTGTTCTAACGCCTTTATTGCGGATTTTAAATAAGTTTTTGCAAGACATTATATAGAATATCATCTAACGCATTTGAACAACATTGAAGAACAACATTATAGCGCTTTCTGATTGAAGCTGTTTTCTAGCGTCTTTACTGTGGACTTTGAGCAAGTTTTTTGCCCACTAATAAATTCCTGTCAATTTTTTCAAGCCAAAAGGTTTTTCTGTTATGATTTCAATTAGTGACTTATCACAATTGAGTATTACTGAATATGTTCAAAATAAACAGCTATGAAGGAGAATAACATTATAACGCAGTGTTTTTGATTGGTCTAACAACTCACCGGAAAGTATTTTTCAAACATTTTTTGGTATTTGTCACGAGGTGACATTATCTCATCCAAGTACATCTTGGAGATAGATTGGGATACGTCTTCTCTTTTCTCTACAAACTTTTCCTTCAATTCTTTCTGTATTGCACCACCGTACTTAATCAAATTATAAAATAAACTGTTATTTACTTGCTAGAACACGTCTATTTCAAAGGGTTAACTTCAATGTGGGTATCACAAATAAAGTTGGACGTCATACTCTGCATATGGTAAATAATGTGACGTGCGAAATAATGTATATGTGACGTTGTAGTAATATCTCGAGTTTCATCTTCAGCGAGTTTATAATGATATATAATTGCTTACTTAGTTTGTATTCAATTATGGATAAAAACTTGTTCAAAATCAGCAAAAAAGATCTAGAACAAGATTTTCAGCGATTAAATTAAATTTCTTTAGTTCTGGCAAGGAAGTTGAAACTTCCTTGGTTCTGGCAAAAAAAAAAGTTCCTTTTGGATGAGACGAAATTTTGGTTCTTTGACATGTCCACTTCGTAATTACGGGCATTGGTAGCTCCAATAAATCGTAGATTTGGACGTAAATGTTATTTTCCAGTTTACGGCATTCGGCATTATGTCACCTTTTTTATAAGCAACTAAATTCATATCCCAATACTGACAGTTGCTTAGGGTACAACGAATAAATATTTGGTTTTGAAAGTAGAATATAATACAATATACTTTATTAATTGAAGTAATATACTATATTATTATATAACTTGAAGAACAAGTGACGGAAGATGATGAAAACTGTGATGAAATTAAAAAGACGAAAATAAATTTGTAGAAATATTACGAATTTGTCAGTCATATATAAAGATGATAGTGTACTGCCCTATTAACATTTAACATCGGAAGGGGGCGTTTAAACTCTCTGTACGACGAACCGTCGATATAACCCCACCCTGGTGATACATCTGAATCTGTACCGTTGTAGGTTTATAATTATCAGTTACTTATAGGGAAAAAGTCTAACGTTCACCTACTTCATAGTCACTTTGCTTATTTCAATTATTTCCCCACTTGTGTGGGTGGGAGGGGCGTTCATTAAATATTTTCTTGTAAAAGGGTGGCGTTTATTTGAAAAAAATTACGAACGCTCTTATATGCTGTAGCCTGTCGAAGAGCCGAAGATTGAACAAGTCTAGTAAAACGTACTATAATGTAAACACTAGACTAGACATTAACCGTTGCACCAGGCTAGTGTTTCGAGCGGGAAAGATGGAACTCATGTTTGCGCCCTCTGACTCTGATCCAAACTGAACCTTTATCGGTCTTTACCGACGTTTACTCCGTTTTATCTATTTCATATTTATAGGGAAAGAAGATTTAAGAGTGTGAAGGTAGGTAGGATAGATAAAAACTCCTACACAGTCTGGCTCTGCTGTCCGACTCATAAACACTCACTAAACTTGCAAAAGACAAAAGTAGGTAGCTAGATCTAGTAATTGAGGAACAGCCAGAATTCTTCATATGTCACCAGCCCAGGCCCAGGGTTTGACTGTTTGAATTTCATTGTGACAATGGGTACCACGTCTAATTGAAGCTGCCAACATTCGTCTCAAGAAATATACAATTGACTTTTGCAGGTTTGGTTTTTGTGGGAATGTCAATGCTTTAGCAATGTCAGCGCTGTAAACCAACCAGGAGGGTGCCGATCCACCGGACAAGTCTGGGGGGTGTCCGGGGGTCAAATCTAATTCCAAATCTTACCGGAGTCCGGAGGGAGCTGTTAGCTGCAATGGCTTAAAATGGATAATTACATTCAAATAACAAATATTTTTCTTTTCTTTTCTGATGCAAGCGCAGCCAGTACCGTATGTCCGAGATACATATAATTATTGCATTTATAATAATTTTCTTTTCTTTGGCATAATTTTGTGTCATCATGCTATTCGAGAACACGTAAAGAAGCATGCCCAAAGAAAGGCACTCAATCCATTGCTGGCAAAAATTGGCCATAACAATTTCAACTAGCAATGGAATATCTTCTTTTAACCATTGCGCAAACGGTATTGAGTCAATCCTAATTTATCTCTATGAAAGAGAGTGTCAAGATATTAAATGATACATTGTGATACTGTAAGCAGTTCTTTAAGTTTGATATAGATCACCAACCTTATTGGTTTTTTTTGTAGTTAAAATAAATCTTCTGTTATAAATATAGCAGGAGCGAGTTGATTTGATGATTCAGTATGGCTAGCAATTTTCGAACGATCAATCGAATATACTTATTTGGGTCTTTTGTTACCAAATATTGAATTTTTGCAATCGAACATTTCTTTTTATATCATTCATCTTTGTTTATATTTCTTACCGACGCCATGCCATGCATCAGAATTGCTCGTATATAAAACAGAAGATTTATTTTGAGGAAAATGTGAAACTTTCTTCAAATGTTTACAAGAGGAGTAAAAACTGAGTAAAAAAAATTACGTAAATCTTACGTGGATCTCTTGTTACTTGTATTTTGTTATCGCTTCTGTTTTCTCAGCTCTGTCCAGTCCTAATGAGATTCAATGTTGTTTTTTAGATTTATTAGAATTGAACATAATGGTGTCTTACCTCTCGAAAAAAACCCTACATACTATAGTTCGGAATCTGTCAAATTAAGCTTTGGTATTGTTAACCCACAAAAGCAAAAACGACAAGAAGAGTGCAATGAGATCAAGGACATTTCACCTGGAAAATAAATCAAGAATAGAAATCATGAACTTGTTCGGTCAAGATATTACTAGAAAAGAATTTGAAGATAAAGTTTTTAAGTTCATTTGTATTTGCCGATGTGAAATTCCAAGCAACTCTACATTCTTAGAAAATCTTAAAATATAAAATATATATAATACATCATAAAATTTGACTGTTAGTAAACCACCATCACAGCGTGAAAGATACGGACTACTGTGTTTTGCCATACGCATATATAATAACTGCTGGACATTACCTATGGAGAAGTGTTTTTTGAGTATAGTTTTCAGCTTTAAGCTTAACACTCACTATACTAAAACTTCTCCACATGTTGTGTCTGGCAGTTATAATCAGCCTTGCAGTCTGAATACAGAGATATAGCTGCCTGGTAGTATTCGGTAGTCTTTCATGCTGTGCTGACTTCCATAATTCTTCTATTAAGAGGAAGATTCTTGAGGTTTAAATGAAGTGGAGGAATAACTTTACAGTTGTACTCATCCTATGTATAAATCCACTACACTTACCAATACTCAGACAATTCCAAATAAGCCCCTCTGTGTATAAGTCCACGGGCTTATATTTGGCAAAAATATGTTATTTCCAGATTAAATAGTTACTGTTTCTATCAGTGTTCGAAATAAGAACAAATAATCTCTGTGGAGTAGTGATTTTTAGCCCAAAGAACAAAGTTTGGATGGGCTATTACTATCACTTTGCGTCACAGCGGGGGCCAACTTTTCTTAATAGATCATCAGTCCTCTTCGTGAAAGGCAGGAGAGGGCACCACTCCTTTCCCTGATCAAGTTGACTTATTGCAAGAGCAACTATGTAAACTGAACATAGGAGGAGAGTGTGTTCTTTCATTATCAACTTCTTCAACGCGTGATATTTTCAAAATAAACCCTATTACAGTAATGTGAACAACATTCCTTAGGGGCCTTATTTCAGAGAGGATAGTCATTTGTTAAGCTTTTTGGGATGGGAAATAAATGGCCTATTCGTTTCTGAAAAGTTGAGAAAGATAACTTACAAACAACACGATCTTTCAACTTGTCTGAAACGAATGGAAAAAAGTTGAAATACCAAAACAATGGTACATCGAGACAATAGCGGCGATGAATTTCTCAGAATTTCGGGAAAGCGAGCTTCTTCAAAACTAAAACGTAGCAAATATAGCGCAAGCTAAAAACTTGTTCTTCAAATTATCAACATTTGTTTTACAGTTGTGGTCACATTCACTATGCTAACGCTTAAGTTGTTATCTGCTAAACAAATTCGACATGCAGGACTGCGGATTAAAAATGGCTGGAAAGAAAGTTGAAAAAGTTGAAATGAAAAAGTTAGTGAAACGAATAGCGCAGATATAAATTTCAACTTTTTGAACTACCTCCAGACCTAGATAAAAAAGGTAAGATCTATTTTAACCTTTTCAACTACAAATGTATGAAACAAATGAACAGTTGAGTGCATAAGTTGAAAAAGATAAAAAAAAATGGGCAGAAACTAATAGGCCAAAACATTCATATCTAGAATTGGATTAAAATCATTTTTAGAACGTAGTGTCAAAAGATACTCAAGTTACTCAGATGTAAATGTTCAGCAAAAAAGAAGTTAAGTTTTGTGTCCATTATAGGCTTCAAAATCATTTTTGGGTCTGGATTGTAAAATATCACCCTAGATTATAAATCAGCATCCTAAGGCTAAGTCAGAAGCAAAGTGTCAACCAAAAGAAAATAAGCTAAGTTTTGGCGACAAAAGTTACCCAAAAATCATAATTTTGAACTGGATTTATTACTGGTCTGCGTTATTTACATGCTACCCAAATAAGTACCCTGTGCTTTCACAAGAGTCATGACAACAAACAAATAAACGGGTGGCATTTAATTCGGCAACCGAGAGAGTGCTCCTTTAATGACGCGACCCATATTTGTCGTGAGTACTGTTATTTCTAGAAAATATTTTGTCTCACAATTTTGTTTAGCCATGTCTAGACGTATGAAAATGAAAGAAAACGCTCGTTTATTAAACAAAAGAAAACGATTGATGATTGGTCAAAAGAAATCGTGCCGTTTTATTGTTGTTCAAAAGAAAATTTTTCCACATTTGGTGTTTTAGTAGTCTTTTTGCTTCATAAATATCAAATATTTGAAATACTTCTAAAAGAAGTTTTGAAGAAGTTTTGAGATAAATTGGAAATTTTATTAAAGTTTCCGAGTTATTTAACTCGGAAATTATATTCATGTTTAAATTACCGAGTTACAAAAAATTAGTTAACTTGGGTTTTGATGTCATATTCGTAACTCGGGCTCCATAACTCGGGTTTTTTAACTCTGGATTTCCAAACCTCTTTATTTTGCACCTCACACTTTAAAAATATATATCACTGGTCTATACCGAGTTGGCATTCAAGTAAAATGACTAAATTGCAGTATTATGCACCATATTGAATTACGGTAGTTTTGCTAGTTCGAAAAGTCATAACAAATCACACATGGTTCATGCTTTGGCTGCCCTACTAGTGGGGAATTAGTATCGGTCAACATGACCGATACTACAATGCAATCTCCCGGTCAGTAGTAGACCGGCGCTTATTGCAGGGCCTGACTTAATAAGGACATGAAATCCTAATGCCACGTGAAATTTGGGTGTTTATCCTTACATGAAATTTCACTACTCTCCTCCATAGTGACTAGACATAATTTTGCCTTTATAACCTGAAACTTTATCAACTTACTTCATAAGGACATAAAATCCTAATGCCTTGTAAAATTTAGGTATTTATCCTTGATATGAAATTTTGCTACTCTCCTCTACAGTGACCCGACATAATTTTACCTTGAAAAAGGTGTTTCAATTGCTTATTTGACCTGAAACTTTACCATCTTAATAAAGACATACTTCAAACACTGTATAATGTGTTTATGCAAATCATATTTATGTGCTCAGGTTTAATTTTTACTTGGTTTAGTTGGCTATACTTCTTGGACCTCCAAAAAGCCAAAAGTCCAGTAGAAATATGGTCGAGTGACATCAACTTCTACCAGTAGAACAACTTCTACCAGTAGAATGTCTTCTTTTGGCTTTTGCTGTGAATTTTTTTTCTAGTGGAAATCAACTTTTAGAAGGTGCACAGACAGGCCTGCATATAACTTTTTTTACTATATAATAAACACATACGGGACATCACTAGAGCCTCCCATTTTAAAACAATGTGATGAATTTCTATTTGCTTTGTTTTGTAGCATGAAGTAATGCTCAAATTCCCTCTTCACCCCCACAGTTATTATGTGTTCTTATTTTTAGCACTAAAATAATAATGTCTGATTGTTTGCTGGATGATGATGACGATGAAATTTTATCAAATTTCCCAATGACATTTGACGATGAAGAAGAATACGAGAAAGAATATGAAAAAGAGATGGAAAACATTGCTGGTGAAAATGATTATGACTCAACTGATGAGGTTTTAACAATGCTTATGGACAAAGAAAATGCAGAATCTCCACTACGAAGTAAATCCAGTACTACCCTGCAAATGGATATTGGTGACAATGCCAGTGAAGAAGATGATGATGATGATGTTAACGATGACAGTGCAGGTTTCTATCCAAATAATTTTGTGGGTGTATGATTTTCTAAAAGCATGTCAATAGTATATATACAAGAATCAAAGTAATGGTCGGCAAGCACCTATGGAGGAGTGTTTTTGTTTTGATATTAAAGATTACTGAGATTTTGCCCCTAATATCTTGAGGTCATCCTATTTATTCAAGTGTTTGGAATGTGTTAGTCTGTAAGCAAGTCTCTGTTTTTCCCTTTCTTTTATCTTACCTTACTTCCTGGACGCTTTGACTCACACGACATCCTTGAAGATAAAAAGTGAGAAACAGTTTGATCTAGCCACTGTTTTCCATACTGTGGATAATCTACTGGTCAAAAGTTAGAATAATAATAATACTATTACCAGTGATCAAAATAAGAGTAAATAATCACTGCGGAGGAGTATTTTTTTAGCATAGATTCAGCTTACAAAGCCTGAAGCTATGACAAAAAATCCCTCCTTCACAGTGAATATTTTACTCTTATTTCGACCAATGATTTGCTATATTTCATTTAGCTCAAATTGCTGCTCTTCAAGCACAAATAAAACTTCTACAATCTGCTAGTAAAAAGAAATCGAATAAAAAGACTGCAAAGCCAGACAGAGAACTGTGCAAACACAAAGAAAAAACAAATGACAAAGGGTTGCATAAACATAAAGAAAAAATTAAAGAGTTGGATGAATATAAAGAACAAGCAAATGACACAGAGCTGTGCAAACATAGTATGATTAATATTTTCCATGTTCAAAAGTCAGCAGTAAAGTTTTCGTTGATCTAATGTCTTTACTGCTGAATTTAAACAAGTTTTGGCTCACTGGGCAGATATTCGTTTGAGTTAAAGAACAAAATATATTTATATGCTATATGGGTAATGTTTCAAATGTGTGTTACTCATTGGTTGAAATAAGATTAAATAATCACTGTAGGGGAGTGGATTTTGAGCAAGGCCTAAAACTATGCTTAAAAATTCCTTTTCCACAATGATTATTTACTCACTGTAATTATGTCTTTTTGTACTTCCTTTAGAAAAAATGATAGATCAATGTTTCTTCTGTCAAGAACTACGAAAGGAAAAGCCCAAACTGCTGAAGGAAAAGCCCAATACAAATCACAAGGAAGATAGTCCTGAGAATAGACATTCAGTAAATAAAAACAAAGACACAAAGATTTTGTGCCCTACTGATTCTTCTACTACATCCTTCAGTGATAAAAAGACGATTTCACCAGTTCAGAAAAAAGAAAGAGTTGCGCATGAATCAAAAATTAAATCTGAACTCCACGATAACCAAGAAGTTGAAAAGAGTAAGGTTTTTACAAGGTTCAAAATAATAACTGCAAATGATGTTTCAAGTTATGTCTTTGATCGAAGTGTTTGAAATAAGAGCAAACTCTTGAGGATTGGCTACAAAGCCTGAAACTATGCTTAAAAATCTCTCCTCCACAGTGATTGGTTGCTCTTATTTTGAACACTGGATCTTGTATTTGATTGGTTTCTTGATACTCGAGAAATCAGCCAATTATAAGTTTGTTGACACAGGGCTTAAAATAACAGCCGGTGATCACAGTGGAGGAGAAAGAAAAACCTCTCCTCTACAGTGATGACCAGCTGTTATTTCAAGCCTTGTTAACATGACACACTCTTCCACAGATATTATTGCTTGAATATAAGTTGCTTGGTATGTATGTTGACTATTTCTAGGGATTTAAACCAAGAGTTTAATGCTGTAATTGTTGTATGAATCGTGGTTGAAGTTAGTGCTATGCTTGGAATGTTTACTATTATGCACAACTTTTAAAAAACACTACTTTATAGCTATCATTGTTTACAGAAACTACTGCTTTCTATTCCCGGTCATAAGCCCTGGGCTTATATAATTTCAAAAGACCATTTTTAGTCCGCTTATAATCGGTAGGGCTTATAACCGGGAGGAATTTTGCGTCAGAAAGATGTTTTGTATTATGGGTTTGTGAAAGAATGAATACATATTATGAGGTGAAGATCCCTTATAAATACAAAGTTTTTGGAGAAAATCATAGAATCGTAGAAAAAAGGGTTCAGAAGGGTTTTTATTAAGTAAAATGTATAAAGAAGCTCGCTATATGACTTTAATACATTGTCTGCTGGAACACAAATGTCATTTTTCCTTGCATTATTTTACTCTTGCCTTATTTGGTATGACATAATAAGGGAAGAAGTTTTTGTGGGAATAAATTTTCGCAATTGCAGATTTCAAATTTATACATGTTTTCTTGCTTTAATCTTATGATAAACCATCGAAAACACTGAAATTTGAAAATGTCTAAAAATGGCGGAATTTTTTTCCGCGATTGACTTATTTATAACAAATTCCACAAAAACATTATCCCGAGAAAATTTCTTCTCTTCAGGTATATCAAAACAATAGTAATTGATAATTGTAGCGAACCAATTTCTGATTTTTGAGTTCTGATTTTTTTAATTTTAATTTCTGATGGAAATTTCTTTAATCGTGGTAAAGAGTCCCAGCTTTTATGTTAAATCTACAAGCATTAATATAACTGCCAGATATTGCCTGCAGAGTGTTTTTTGAGTGTAATTTTCAGCTTTGAAACGGAAACTAAATGCTAAAAAAAAAAGCACTCCTCTACAGGTGACAACAGTTATATTCGGACTTGAACTGAAAGCTGAACTGAAAATTGATCCTAGACTTTTTAGTGTGTCCTAGTGCTACATGCACTACTTCTCGTCTGAAGCCTGAAGCAATGCTCAAAAATCACTCCTGCACAGTGATTATTTGCTCTTATTTTGGATGCTGATAATATAAAAACTGTTAATGTCCATACCAATTGCACTGTCCACAATACTTATGCATTTGTTTTCTGCAGGTTTGAAGCAGCACTTTAAGTAATAAACATGAAGCTATATACAGGCAAGAGTATTTTAAAAGAAACTGATTTGTGA
The DNA here is from genome assembly GCA_032360805.1 of Neoturris breviconis. Taxonomy (NCBI): domain Eukaryota; kingdom Metazoa; phylum Cnidaria; class Hydrozoa; order Anthoathecata; family Pandeidae; genus Neoturris; species Neoturris breviconis. The sequence goes on from JAULBZ010000669.1 coordinate 22,602, forward strand.
TTTGAATCAAATTCAAAGTGGTGCTTTTTATAATTGGTGTCAGAATTCTGTTTCATTAATCAATTAACATCCTACAGGGCTCGAAATAACAGCCGGTCATCACTGTGGAGGAGAGATTTTCAGAATATTTTATTTATATATTCTGAAAAATCTCTCCCCCACAGTGATGACCGGCTGTTATTTTGATCCCTGCCCTATTGTCTTTCAGAGAAATCTTTCTACAAAGAGAAAAAATTGCAAGAAGAATCTGTGAAGAGAAAACCAATAATACCACAAAATAAAAACCTATATACTTACGCTGGAATATCAATAAGGTTAGTCACTTTTTCTAATGGAAAACAAATTATGAACGAAGTATGGTTTCCGTGCTAGCTCATTCATGGACTAGTGATTAAATTTAGTTTACAATGCAGTAAAAACTAATGATCGTTGATGCAACTCAAGACTGTATCAGCCATTATGGAAACTGGTCTGAAAAAAACCCATTAAACTATTCAGTGAGTGAGTGATTGTGAAATCTTTACTAAATAAATCATTTTTACAATTAAGTTCCTTACGGAGACGATCCTCAAATTTGTAACAACAAAGAAAAGTAATGTTTTGTAAGCCTGAAGCTTTGTTCAAAAGTCACTCCTTAATAGTGATTATTTAATTTCATATTAAGCCCTGTGGAGGAGGAAATGTTTAGCATAGCTTCAGCCATTTTAGCCTGAAGCTGTGCTAAAAAATTATTAATCCACAGTAGTATTTATTTTGTGGATTATATCTTTTCCTTGAAATCTTTATTTTATATCTTTTTTGTAGCAATCCTAAAATGGGTTCAACTGTATTAGAAGAACGAATGAAAGGAAGAAAACTGATAAAAATATCAAAGATTCAATCTACAATGAAAAATAATGACATCGAAGGTGATTGGGTGACACTTGCTGTTCTTGTTAAAAAATGTGTCCAAAAAAAAGCAACCAATGGTAAAAACTTCAGTGGTAAGCATTTATACAATATTCAAAATACATCACCTGCGGAGGAGTGTTTTTTGAGTATAGTGTTCAGCTTGAAAGCTGAACACTATACTTAAAAAACATTCCTCTAAAGGTGATATAAAGGACTTTTGAGCATAACTTCAGTCTACACTGCCTGAAGATATTCTCAAAAATCATTCCTCCTTGCCTTATATCATTCACCACTAGTGTGGTTGTGACTTGACAATGTTTCTGCATTGCTCTCTATTCTGCATAGCAGAAACAATCGATGTCACATTGAGATTCAGTTTCTCCGCAGTGGTATTTCTAAGAGTGATTTTGGTTGCTCTCTCATTCTTGGTGTTGAAGGTAATCACCACAATTACATTGGTTGCTATTTCTTAACGGCTGGTGACATGACCAGCAAGTTTAAGGTGTCTAGATGATGGCAGAAACCAAGGCAGATCTACATATAGCTGTTTGTTAGTATGATGTATATACCAATATTTATCATCTCAATATTGTTGTGTAGGTCCCATGATCATTCATTATGATCATTTCCATTGTGTCAATGATCAAGATTCACATTCATAGAGTAGTTGCTTTAAAATTCGTTACCAGGAGAAGAGCGCTGAATCAATGATCTTGCAATTGATTGCTTTCTTTGTCCCGAAGAAACCAATCAATTGCAAGCTCATTGACTTAACACTCTTCATCATAGATTAGTTTTTCTCAAAATTATTGAATTTTACTTTTTTAAAGCTGCTAAGATATCTGCTTTTGGTAATGAATTTTGGTGATAGCTCCTTATTAGGTATTTCTTGAGATCAGGAAACGCCATATTTTTTGAAGTGAATGGTTTGCTGACTAAGCTTTATCTTTGTGGCACTAAATATCATGTGATGTTGATGTGTAACCTCCTAAGTCATTGACTTTTTTAATATCGTCTTTGTCAATATATCTTTTATCAGGTGCATCGTCTGTGTCTTGTTTGTGTATGATCTAAACTCTCTGTCTGCTTTCTTGATACGATGTAGCAAATCATCTGCTGTATCAATAGTATTGAAGAGTAAGTAAATTTCGTCAGCAAAATACTCCTTCGTAATGGTAATTGGTTGATTCCAGGGGAAAATAATCACCATGGAGGAGGGAATATTCGAATATAGAACTATTCTCATTGATCTCAATAATATCTCGTCCACAGGCAGGGTTAAAATAACTGCCAAGTCATCACCGTGGTAGAGAGATTTTTCAGAATATTTTCAGCTAAATTGGCTGAAAATATTCTGAAATATCTCTCCTCCACAGTGATGACACGTGTTTTTGTTTTAGTATGGCAATTGAGTGATTTGTGTGTCGGTAGTGAGAATCAAACAGTGGGTTTCTTTTTATTTGGTGATACGTACAAAGAACATTGGAAATTGCAAGTTGGTACGGTCATTGGTCTATTAAACCCAACTATTATGAAACAAGATAAGGTGAAACATTGTTTATTTTGACTTTCTTGATACTCTGAATCTTGAAATGGATGTTGTGGTTTGCAGACTTCAATTTCTTTTGCATATGAATTTAATTTTTTGACTGTTTGTGTCACCTAGAGAGGGTAAAAAAATATTCCCTCTTCTAGTAGCAGAGCCTTGTGAGGGGGATTGATTAAGAAAAAAAACGTTAAAAGAATAGATTCTACAACATGAAGCATTACATTGATTGAAGGGTGGCGTTTATTAAAGGGCAGTATTTGTCACACTTCTTGATTTAAAATGCAGCATTTATAATAGAGGGCGACATTTTTAGGAGGTCAGCATTTAAAAGAGGAAATACAGATAAAAATACTAAAAACTCTCCTTCACTGTTATTATCAGGTTTGTATTATTTGTTATTAGGATTCATATTATCAGGAATTATCGATAACACTTGACAATTCAAAAAAACTGATGGAGATTGGTGTTGCAACAGAACTTGGTGTGTGTAAAGGTATTCGTAAAAGTGATGGAAAGAATTGTACAATGTTCATTAACAAGTATGGACTTAATAGCAATGCTTAGGAGCCATCTCTAAAATTCGTTACCGAAAGCAAATATCTTAGCAGCTTTAAAATAGTAAAATTTAATAATTTTGAGAAAAATTAACCCATAATGAAGAGTGTTAAGTCAATGAGCTTGCAATTGATTGGTAACAAATTTTCGAGATGGTCCCTTAAACAAACCTAAGTAATCACTGTGCGGTGGAGTGATCTTTCATTCACGGTGATTATTTGCTGCAATGTTTAGAGTAGGTGCTAAGGGTATCCAAGCCTGAATATAACTGCCGGACATCACCTGTGGAGGAGTGGTTTTTGAGTAGTGTTCAGCTTAAAAGCTGTACGATATACTCAAAAAACACTTCTCTACTGGTGATGTCCAGCAGTTATATTCAGGCTTGAGTACAACAGTATTGAATATAAGAGCAAATAATCACTCCTCCACAGTGATTGTATGCTCTTATTTTGAATGCTGTACAGTGCTCCTGAAGTTCTGCTCACTCCACCACAGTGATTATTTGTGCATATTATTGTTGATAATAATGTATATTAATGTAGATCTATGAAGGGTAGTGTTATATACAACTTACAATTACAATTGATTTTTGACGTTTGTAACAAAGCAAGCTAACAATTTCAAGATCATTTTTTCAGAACATATAATATTTAATAGTGTTGGTGCAATGTAGTATAAAGCGTGGGTAAGCCATAAATGATACTTGCGAAGGAAGGAGGTTGTTAATGTTAAAATGAATCAGTGTAGAAGTGTGTTAGGTCCCGAAGACGAAGAAACCAATCCATTGCAAGATCATTGACTCAGTGCTCTCCTCAGTTGATGTTATTTTAGAGACAGTCCCTAACATACATTATACGTGTTGATTGCTCTCTTATTAATAAAGAAGCTTGGTCATTGCAGTGTTGTTATTTCTCTTTTCCACAGCTCCTATTTTAACTGCAGTAATGTTATACAATAATTTATTTAGACGGTATGGGGATTATTGTGAATATCATTTGCAAAAAGCATTTAAAAAAGCTAGATCTGGAAGAATGGAACTTCAATCAGGAGGGTAGGTTCATTTGTTTCCTACAATATCAAATTAGAAATTAACTGTAGGACATCACCTCTTGAAAGGACATCACCTCTTGAATTCTATACTCAAAAACGAGACATCGCCTCTTTAATCCTATACTCAAAAACGCTGCTCCACATGTGATGTATGGCATTTAATTTCAGGCTTGCATTGTTCATGCTGTTCATGTATCAGAGAAGCTATGCTCAAAAATCCCCCCTCCGCAGCGATATTATTGCTCTTATTTCATACTCAACAATGAGTATGACTATTTAAGGGCAAACTTTTACGATTCTGTCCTGTTGGTCTTTAATACCCAATATTTTAAGCTTGATATGACTTTCCAATCATAAATGTTTCAATAATTGTGGGGACCAAACTCCAAAATTCGTTACCAAAAGCAGATATCTTAGCAGCTTTAAAAAAGTAAAATTCAATAATTTTGTGAAAAATTAATCTATGTTGAAGAGTGTTAAGTCAATGAGCTTGCAATTGATTGGTTTCTTCGGGACGTCAATCAATTGCAAGATCATTGATTCAGCACTCTTCCCCTAGTAACGAATTTTGGAGATGGTCCCTAAACTGAGGATGTGTTGTAATTATTTTATACTCAGGGTGTATTATAACTAAATCTACGACTTCTATATTGCTAATTATTACTTTATAGTGCTGGACCTGATCGTAAAACCAAAGGAAGTCGTATGCAGGCTATTAGAAAAGACATCACCTCTGGCGAAGTACATTATGGCGGTAAAACTATGAAATTAACAGATAATACAAAAAATAATGTAAAGTTGTCTTCTCAAAAGCAGCAGAGTGGAGGAGGGATGAAAAGTGTAATGAGTAAAGACATGAGGAAACAAGCTGAACAGGATGTTTTGGATATTAAAATGAAAAGAGGTTTACTTTGTTTGTTTACGTACTTAGTATTCTAAATTAATAACAAGTAATCACTGTGGGGGAGTGATTTTTGAGTATTCTCAAATATTTCTTATCCACAGTGATCATTTGTCCTAAATTTGCGCACTGCAGCTGTTTATTTTTACTACCTTTAAGCTTAATTTTAACGCATGGATCAAAAGTGTGAGTTGTAAACTGAAATACGATATGTTCCTTGAATTGTGAGCCTGATTGAAAGTGAATACGACGAAGGAGAGGAGTGTTTTTTTGTGAACAGTTTTCAGCTTAAATGTGATGCCGGGTAAATAGTTTTTTAAACTGTTTTGATGTTTATTTAGAATAGTTTATTGTCACAGTGTTCAAAATAACAATGCTCAAAAATCCCTCCTCCACAGTGATTATTTGCTCTTATTTTGAACACTGCCCTTACACTGATGTTTTTTGT
>JAULBZ010000670.1:0-27981 GCA_032360805.1 Neoturris breviconis
ATGTTTAGTGTGTGTCACTTATCCATTTGACATAGAAATTGAAAATTTGACCAAAAAAGGTGATTATGTACCTTTAATATCTAATTAAGTAAAGAAAGCAATATTTTTTTTTACTTCATCCGCATGTTTCCCCCAGAAAAATCATAGATTTTAGAAAACTTTTTCTAATAACTACAATTATTTCTCGTGCTTTGAAGACCTAGATCATCATAGTCGCTTAGATGTTAGCTCTCGTTGACTAATTTTAAAATGCATTAAAATACTAAATCCTTACTTCTTACTTAAATCTTTCAGTAAAAAGAACACAACCAGCCAGCAGCTTTTAAACCATGATCATCATTGGGCGGACAGAAATAAATTGTTATATCGCTGTGTGTGATACATTCTTTTGTTCATAGAACGTCTTGTTTTTATTACAATTGAAAGTTTTTGATTACGTTTGCAAAAAAACAAAATTCCGAGAATTAAAAACAAAACTACTTTATTATTGTAACAAGATCAGAGGCTTAGAAAGACAAGCGAGAGCGTAAAAACGATGTACGGGGAAGAAAACGGGATAATCCAGTCCAGTAACGTATTGCTTCGAATAAACGCTCAGGCCATTTATTTAAATTTAAGATTATCGTTCATTTGCAGTCTGGCATGGTATACAGCATTTCAGCGGTTTCCATTTTGTTTGGCCTGAAAATGTTTTGAAAAGGTTATTTGAATATTTTGAAACGTTATTCCAAGGAAGTTATTCCGATGTTTTGAAACTCGTGGTCAACATTCCTGTATATACTTGTACAGATGTATGAGATATATATTTTAGTCAGTTAGACCAATAACTTTAAAACTGTTTAAAATGGCGAGTTGAATAACTTGCCGTCACCGAAAAAAACAGAAAAAATACTGTCGCTTCTTCGCAGTGCTGTTTATAAGATTCCGATTTCCTAATTATACCATTTCTGTTGTTAGACTACAATCCTACAATCAACTGTGGCAGCTTAGCGAAATATATAGATGGGTTTATTTTATCACGGGGGGGAAATGCTTGGATGTAGCATGTAAAAGTTTCTTTGAAAAAATAAAAATGAAAACAATAAACGCACTTGACAGGCCATCATTTTTTGTGGTGTGCGGGATGGGAAGCAATATAAAAGTATGTTACCCTAAGAAATAAAGTTACATGGCCACGATGGAACAAACTGAATATACTGTCAGGCAGCGAAGAGAGTGTTCGGCAATGGGGAGTGGGAGAGTATCGGGAAAAATAGATCGGCGCCGTAATATTTTGCAACTCACAGACCTTTAACATTATGTACAGTCAAAAGAAAACCTCAAATATGGTAACATGGCAAGTTGTAATTACGCTATATAGCGATTTACATAATTCATACTACATAATTCTATTTTAAAACCTAGAGGTAAATAGAAAATAAGATACAGGATTAATTTTTTTTTTAAGCTAAATATGAACAGTGTTCTGGGTTGTATTTGGAATACAATCACCAACATGGGAATAGACGGTGCATCATAAACGGATACCGTTAACTCAAAGGATGAATGCATTGAGATTTCGCAGATAGTTTGTGCTCTTTGACCAAATAAACCAAAATCGTTTTTATGAACCTGTAAAGAATTAATTACGTGGGCAAATTCATTGAACAGTCAGCCGGAAAAAAGGCTCTAAAGTTCTCACACATGAAGACGACAGCAACCTATTTCAGCAAATCACACTCTCCTGCGTATGATTGAAATACATTCCCCTATTTTTTTGGTTTACCAGTTTGGAAATTAAAATTCGGGTGTTAGTGACAGAACTTTATAAAATCAAACATAATTTGGCTCCTACTCTTTTGTATGAAGTCTTCAAGCCTAAACTGACGTCGTTCTACAATTTACGAACAGTCCAAGAGTTTGAAATACCTCAGGTTTTGGATCAGAGAGTTCAAGTTATCTGGGTCCCAAATTATGGGAAATCTTGCCTTCTTCGATTCGAGATCTTGACTCTCTTGAGTCTTTCAAAAAGAGCATTAAAAAATGGATTCCTGAACATTGTTCATGTCGCTTATGCAAGAACTATGCGCAAAATGTTGGTTTTCTTTGAATTACAACTTTTATATTAATTTTATCAAATTTCATTTATGTTTATTTTGAGTTTTTACTAGATAGTTGACTCTTCCACCTTTACATCGCGGAAAGACTTGCCTTATGACAATGCAGAGCCTAGTGTGTTAACTATGCAGTGATTGGTGGAAGGGAAGAGTGATAGAACCTTAGTGAGGGACAGTCGCAGAAAACTCTGCTTTAACATCAAATCAGCTAAATGACAATAACCAAAGCAAGATGACATCTATATGTAATGACAAGTAAGTGTATGTATGGTTATCTAATAAAAAAAGAGAAATATATATTTTTTCCCCCGAGGCTCAATGTTCTTACCAATTCTAATTAAGCAAGGCCTAAAATTTTTCTTAAGAATTTCTTGAAATTTCCTGACCAATTACGGCCCACCAATTACGTATAAAGGAAATCATTCGTTAATAAAAAACAAAAGACAAGAAAAAACATCACAATTGAAGTCACAAAAGCTTAATACAATTACAATGTTTTATTTCTATTGCTTTAAATTGTTCTTTTTTTTTGCTCCAGAAATTACTACATTTGAGGCTGGGGATTTTCTTAGCATTTCTGTGTGTTTTTTGGTCCATTTTCTTATAAAAGTTTTTCTCACATATCATCTTAGGATTTTTCAAGTGAGGATACAAGGACTTTTCAAGGATCATTGGCCACCCTGCGATTTAAAGTTTGCGGGTGAAGAATTGGTTCCAATTGAGCATATCTTTTTAGTATTCAGGCGCTCATAGACGCGCGAACTGAAAGTCGACAGAATTGAACATTTTGCGCAGCTCCAAAAGATATATTGTAAAACTGCGCATGCCTTGATCTGGTTGCTGCAGCCATAGCTCTAGACGTTGCAATAGGGTCTAGGCGCGTATTTGCCTGTCATTAATCCTTTCTGGAAATTTCTTGATGCTTTAAAAAACGAAGTGTAATTCGAGTATTAATTTGTTTTCTTTTATGTTCACTAAAGATGTAGATATTATTACCTACTACAATTTCTTGTACTATGTATCCATTGCGGGCTGGGACAATTATCCAGGGAGATGGAGGATGGGCAATGTTCCCATGAGTGCAATTATTTGGGAAATTGTCTGGATACCACGTCATTAAACACTTGAACAGAAAGCCGCCTTTAAAGGCCGTTTTCCATTCGGAGGTTTTTACTGCTCGGGCGGGAAAATACCGCGCGGAATTTATTTCGAGCACGCGTATTTGTGAAAAAAAACTTGATTTATTCACAAATACGCAGACTCGAAATAAATTCCGAGCAGTATTTTCCCGCCCGAGCAGTAAAAACCTCCAAATGTAAAAAGAACCTTTATAGTTATAATACATCGTGTATCTCTCATTTCTTTCTAGGGAAAATCTCAGTGTTCGAAATAAGTGTAGATAATCACTGTGGAGGAGTGATTCTCTCTCAAGCAATGCTCAAAAATCCCTGCTCCACAGAGATTTCGAACACTGAATCTTATGTCAACGGACTCGTTATGAAAAACAAATCAACGTCAAGTGAGTATTTCTTTCTATGGACTCTCCATTATCTATTATTTGAGTGATCCCACAATCTAATCCCAATCATTCACTGTTTGAGCGATCCCATGAAGCTATCTAAATTATATTCAGTTTCGTATTGCTTTTCATCCCATAAATCTCCAATATCTTCCAGAATAGTTTTCATTGACGCATTTTTGTTGCCAGTAGCAACTGCAAGTTTCTTGTTCTTCTCACTTTCACGTCCGCTATCTACAGTAAATAAATCTAAGATCTGTGACGTATCCATCGATTGCAAGCTGGAGTTATCTTGCGTGATCACTGTATTGGCGATATTTAACTTGAATTTTTGTAACCTGAAAAGAGAATTCTCATATTTCAGTGGTCGAAATAAGAACAGATAATCACTGCAGAGAAGCGCTTTTTGAATATTGCTTTAGGCTATTCAAAAACCCTCCTCCGCAGTGATTACTTACTCTTATTTACTACCGTATTTATCATGGATCTATTATTTAAGATATTAATTTTAACAAATGTACTACCCCCTAAAACTGTGAAAATAAAACAACGATAACTCACAGAACTCACACTTTGTATTGTCTAACGACGAAGCTGTCTACTGATTCCGAAATAATACAACGAAATTTATATAGTATTGAGTGTTTACCATAAAATAAAGCCTTCCCAGTAAGCAAAAACTTGTTCAAATTCAGCAGTAAAGACGCTAGAACAACGTCCTTAGCTTCTTTGCTGAGGACTTTGAACAAGTTTTTTCCCACTGGGAAGAAACCAATCAATTACAACATAACGAACTTTCTACTTATTTTATTTTGGTCAAAGTTCGCTTATTTCAGGTTATCTACCAAAACCAAAAATACGCAAAATTGGAGATGTTATTTAAGAAAAAGACTCATCCATAAGATGATAGTTATTTTCAGGCTAGTAGCAAATGAATAACTAATATCTTCAAACTTTAACATCTTCTCTTCGCGATTGATCGTTTTGTGTTAACAGTTTTTGCTTTTTTAAAATTCAGTTTTGTGTGATCCCCCCTATGCAAAAAGAGCCATGCGGGAAGAGCAAAATGTTCCCCAAAAGTAAACAAAATGGCCTTGGTAATATCAATATTCTTTATCTACATAAAATGTCCTTTCAAAGAATGTAGTAACACTTTTTATTCACCAATTTGGCACCGATTCACCCCTTGACTGATGTACTACATACATACCCCATAATCTTCTCTTCTAACGTTCCACGTGCTACAAGACGATAAACATTTACAACTTTCTTCTGTCCAATACGATGCGCACGATCCATAGCCTAAGAAAATACATAGACAAGCCTCAAAAGGATTGTCGGACAAGGAGTGTTTATAGTTGTTTACTAAAAAAAAAACACTCCTCAAATAAGCCTCCTTCGTCCCCAACCCCCACGAATAAACGTCCCTCCCCAAAATAAAAAGTCGGACATTGTAAAAATATAGTAAAATGCAGTAAGAACTTTTTATTTAAGTTTTTAAATAAGCGTGCGCCCCAACCCCCTCGAATAAGCAAACCCTAAAGTTAAACCTAACAGTTAAGCTAATGTTCGTGACCTGATAACGTCTAAATATGTCGTTGTAACGACATCATTGATTGGTTAACACAGAACACTTCATTCGTAACAAGAAAAAATTAAATTAATCAAAGGTACGTATTGAAAGTAGCCCACCAAACTAAGTGAAAGATAAAACAAAGCTCATAAATTTGATTTGCATACACACATTATACAGTGTTTATATTTCTTTATTAAGAGGGTAAAGTTTCAGGTCCAATAAACAATTGAAACACAATTGAAATTATGTCAGGTGACTGTGGAGGAGAGTAGTGAAAGTTCATATGAAGGATAAATGTAAAGATTATTCTTATAAAAAATATCACTTATTATCATGTGTTCAAAGTCTCATAGAAAATTATTTTTCAAAAATATTTCTGTCCAAATATAATTCTGATCAAATCCTTATAAATAGGGAAAAAAATTCAAAAAAAAAATTAAGTAAAAAAACACAACATAAATTGAGAAGTCTCACAGAAATAAAAAATATCGATAAAATTATCTAAGTCCAAATGTCAAAAAAATTCTTTTAGTCAACAGGAATCATAAATTTATCATTTTGGTGAATGTAAGTCTTCACTTTTGAAAAAAAAACCTTTTTCGCCGATACGGTCTGTTAATATTGCATAGAATGCCATAACCAAATTTCAGGACGGTACCACGCCTTTTTGGTCCATTGGCCCGAAAATGCAATTTGGACACTTTTTGCCCAAAAATCTGGACCGAGTGGACGAAATCAAAAACATTTTGGCGAGTCCTTTTAAAATATCGCTACGAATGTTGGTGCCAATTTCAAGATGGTAACACTTCGGGAAAATGGTCTATTAAGAAATGTGATAGCAATAGCCCATCCAAACTTTGTTTGGTGGGCTAAAAACGTTGAGTCAACACTTTTACAATCACATATATAAATATTCTATAATATTTGGCATCATGACTTAGATAAACCCAGGGCGAAGCTGGCAGAGAAATGCCGACGTTTACAGAGAAAAATCCACACAAGGCTATCGAGGAAGAAACGTCATAATTATGTATAAAATGTCTGGTCCAGTTCCCATAAAAAACAATGGAGAAGAATAAAAGAGTTGTAGACGTAACGATATATAACAGTTTGACGGCACCAAAACGACAAAAGTTGTTATAATAGTGCGAATATTGTTACGACACAATTTCTCAATAAAAATTGTTTTAATTCTTTCAATGACTCGCACCTGCGAAACTATTGCTTCTTACAAGCGTATTACGTTTTCCCGAATTAAAAAAAAAAATGTTACAACATAACAATCCAGGGGGCACAAAACGTCAAATCAACGTAAAAAAGGCGTCGTTTTGACGTCCACACGTCGTCATCGATTTGGCTTCCCGGGCCGACAGCGAAAACTTGGAAGAAAAATTTGTCGATACTTCCAGTTTCCTTTCAAAAAATCAAAGAGAAAACTGACTCTAAAAACAACTCTAAATAAGATGAGCAAAGAGCAATGACAAACTTACAGATAACGCAGGGAAACAAGACGTCGAAACAACGTCTAACCTGAAGCAAAGCTCATTACACATTTATTTATTTATTTTTATTTTGAACAATACAATGTTAATATATTATATGTTAACGTAGGATAGGACCTCAAAACCTAATTGTTTTATTTTACCCCCTTCCCTTTCTCTATTTTCCTTTTCTCTCAAGGAAACACTGTAATGGAAATTCTATAGTAATTTTATAAGCAAAACAATGTAAAATTGCGAAAAGCGAAGAAAAGGATGGGATGTATTATGTGAAATAAATTGGCAAAATCGAGAGAACGATGAAAAATAAAAACGAATATTAGCACCTCCTCTACTGAATTAATTATGATACAGTATAAAAGTCAAAGTAAAAGTCAAAGTAAATAAAAGAAATATTAAAACGAAACAAGAAAAATTATTATAGAACGTAAGTTTATTTATATTGTCTGAGAAAAGTCAACGATCTTCCAAGTTATTGATTCACCGTACCGAATACACCAATCCATTGCAAGCTTGTTGACATAATACAATTCTGTATTATTTAGTTTTGTCACATTTAATCTCTTATGTTTTCGGCACAACATTTTACAAGGGTCCCTTATCATAGAATAAAAGTCTACCCAGAGGACAAAATTTGTTCAAAGTCCGCAATTATAAAATAAATAAAAGAAAATAATGGCAAATTCTGACAAATTGGGAAAAAGCATTTCTCCTTTTCTCTTGTGTAAATGATCTGTCTGCATTAGTAAGGTTCTAGTTATATCATCTCTCCTGTATACAAACTGATTAACGAGAGGATATCAAAATTGGCATAAGTTATATAAATATTCTTCCCCTATTACATACTGTATTAGCTAAATCTAGATTCTTCGTTTTTAACAAATCTGAGAAGGTGAGCCTTAATTTGGTTTTTAATCTTAACCAGCAACAAGAGCAAATAATCACTGTAGCCATGTAGCCTGAAGCGCAGTGTTTATTTACTCTTATTTATAACATTGCTTATTATTCTCGTTATATTTATATATCATATTTTTGTTTTCCAGGATCACCTCAAAAGATGTGTCGCTTGTCAAAGCCGAAATATCGATCAACCAGTCTCAGTGATGAACTTCTCGCATCTCATCCGCAATCACCGAAATCCTCCAAAAAAATACGCACCACCAGTTTAACGAAATCTATCGAACGTGACTTAGGTGTAACGAAAATAAATTATGGACCCAAACTATGTATAAACGCAAATGCATCCAGACTAAGATCTGTATCAATTTGGACAGAGCTAAGCAACCAGTTATGCGTTATAGGCGACGAAATAACACAACGCTACGAACAACCAACATTTGATAATGGATTGGGATGGTCGCTCGCGCAAATATTAGAATCAGCATATAGAAATATGAGAAGACAAGAACCGATTGAAAATAAAGCAAAACCACGAAGAAAAATAAGCAACTATGTTAGTCATGCTGTAGTACATTTAACCGCTCAGCTTTAAGGGGACCTCAAGATATGACCTTTGTTGCAGTTTTCGCAGTTATATTGCGACCAAAAATATACTTTTATGATATTAACAGCACAGCTATAACCTAGTGAAAAAGGCTCATTTTGTGACTTTCATGATCAAATTTTACATTTTAAAAATATTGGCTAGCTTTATGAAATTTTTTAGTAAGATTTATTTAAATTAGATATTAAAATAAAAAATGATTAGGTAACTTCGAATTTATTATTTAAGTTAATGATGTTGCAATTGATTGGTTAAGTTGTAATGAATAACCAATTATATTACAAGGTCAATGACTAAACACCTACCTTCAAACTTTGATTTTGGGAAATTTAACTTGCCTTAAATCTTCCCCAAAAAAACTGTACAAGTTTGTGATAAGGGGAACCATCTAGAGCACTGAATATCAAAGATATCGTTCTTAACGAAGTGGTTACAGGGTATTGTATGAACGATCGTGTAATTTGATTGGATAATGGTTAATCAAATTGCGAGATCGTTCATACAATGCCTTTCTGTGCAGTTACATATTTTCGAATATAGTCAAATTATTTTTTTTTGGATCTACCAAAATAGGGTTGTTTTTTTACGGTCCCTAATAAAGTAAGTGTTTAACATGGATACACGGAGGGGAGTACCAAATTAAATTAATATTTGCGGAGAAGCGCGTCAAATTAACGACCTTGCAAATGATTGGTTACTTTATACCGATGAAACCTATCAATAATAAGGTAATTGTTTTACTATATATTTCGCTTCTCAGTTTTGTACATTACGTCACAACTTTTGTAAAATAGCTACATCTCTCGTATAATCCAAGATTCGTAGAATATTTATAAATAAATAAATTCGACTCATTAAGATTTGTATTTATTTTAAAGATCTGTATTTAGGGAAATTAGGATACAGAAATATTTCATTCAGGAAGGAGCAGAATTATCTTTTAAATAAATAAATATGATTCACTATGAACATAATCCTCGGTTTAAAGACTGCTATATTTTTCTATGATAAATAACATTATGATAAGTCAGACTAACCCAGATGATAATTGATATTAAAATACATGGAAAATTTTCTCAAAGTAAAAAAGAAGCAAGGATACAAACGTAACATTCATTAGAAAATTCGAAACTTGTTACATTCATATCATTTTTATGAGAAGAATTTTCAGAAAGAAAACAACAATTTTAATTTTAAAAACATGTTTCGTCGATACAATCAACATCTTCAGTTTACAAGTTATAAAAGAGCTAAAAATTTTATGACGATATTATAATGCAACCAGCTAATTACAATTATTTTGATTATTTTTATGATAATTTATATTTTCTATAATAAATCAAAACTTTTTCGAGCAAAATTTGAAACCAAGATAAGACACACACGTAACAACAGGAACGCAAAATGAGTTTGCTCATTTTCAGGAAATATATAATATAGTTTGCTGAAGTTGTTTGTAGCAAGTCTGTTTATCGTGTGTTTAGCAATAAATCTATTGTTTTTCATGTAACATTAATTGTAAAAGGTATTCCAACAAAACAACAAGAAAATAGCTTGAAGATGTATTTGTAACATTTTTTAAATTTTCCCACCTTTTTTGAACAAAAACACAACCATGTCCATATTTGGCAAATAATTTTAAATAATTGAGCTAGCTTGCTGAAAATTTGCATCTAGAACATTTTGGGTAAATTGTTTATGAATCTGGCATGTTTGTTTGACATGAGAAATGTTACATGTGTATTCATAATTTCTGTTAGACCAAAAATCCACTGTACATTACAGACAACCCTACATATTGCTGCGATTCTATAGCTTTGTATAAAAGTCATGCCGGAGAGAACACATTTTATGCAAGGAATACATGTAACTTAAGTATCTGTAAATTATGTTACATCTGATCAGATCACTGCCGATTATCTATAGTGCTGACATATAGATCTCAATCTTGACTGGAAACCAGTTTTTAAGATTGAAAAACCATTGTAACAAGAAATAAATACACTTTGAAACTTTTTATCTGTTTACAACTGTATCCATGCTGTGCTAATTATCTGAAATTTTGAAAGTGTTACCATGAACACAAAAATGTAGCTTTTAAAAAAACTCTGATTCATGAACTTCACAATTCATAGAAAGTGTCAACGGAATTTTGAACGTGTTCATAACGATAAACTTACATAAAAACCAACAGACAGTGTATCGATATAGCGACTTATCTCATTGCATGGCGAGAACGGTTCACAAGTATATTTTATTTCAACTGCCGAAGAATTCGGTTTTTGTATCGAAGATTTGCATATAAACAAATATGGCGAATGATTGCAAAGACAAATTAAAACTTGTAGTTGATGTTCTTTTTAGCCTTAAACTTCATAAAATAAATATTGAAAATGATTTCATAAGGTTTATTTACTTGGTAAGCGGACAAAGCTTGTGAGGAGGGTCGTACCAGCAGGGTAGGTAGGGCAAGGATCACATCGGACACCCTTCTCATGCTTCAGATTGATTTAAAATACATAGAAATGTTTAAACATTTGTATTCGACGAGGGAAACATGATAAAGTAAATGTTAAATATTGTTCTTATTGTAAAAAAAGAGTTTTTAATTCTTTGACACTCTGTGTTCGTCTAGCTAGGTAACCTGAAACTAACCCGATAACCCGTTATATTGCAAAAAAAAAAGTTTGCACATTTTGAGCGATTTTTTATTTTCAGAGGATGAGACCACGAATCAGACATCGTTTGGCCGCCTTTCAAAAAATCTGATTCTAGGGCCGTCCTGGAAAGAGACTAAGAAAATGTTATATTAATATTGATTTCCACTAGGCGATAAATTCTACCAATGAAATGTCCTCTCTTGGGTTTTTTACGAGATTTTACGCATTTGATAATCTTCAAGCCACATGCGATCGATAAACAAATCAAGCCACACTGGCGTGAAAATGTTTTGTTAACGATCCATTAAATTATAGTAAAACAGTAACAATATTTTATCTAAATTATGTATTAAAGCATATTTTTCTTAATCATGTTTCTCACCTGACTGTGATGTTTTGTTCACCAGAACAACAAAAAAATAATTAGTTATATATTTAACAATAAATCATTTCTTGCCATTTTTCCATGTCCACAATTGTAGCTGAAACTTATGAACATGTCAATGGGGAAAGAATCGGGTTATACCGTATGCTGGAGAAACCAAAATTGGAAAATTCACTTTTGACACTTATATGCCATATACGTGGTCGTGAGTGAAAAAATCAATTACTTCCACCCTCCGGCACGGGTTTACGCCGATACAAAATGGGTTACAAAGCGGGATACCCTAATGACAGAGTAACAAGTGAAATTGGAGGTATCTGGTTACCAGTCGACCAATCAAATTCGAGCTCTTATTATTCTTTTAAAACAGTGAGACCAAAGCCAAATATTAATAATACAACTGAACCATTGTTGTTACATGATCACATTTAGTCCCCAATACACTAAAATTTATTTATAATTTCGCTTTATGCCTTGCTAGTTATAAATATAAGAATATCTTTGTGACTACTACCTTAATTAAGGGAACTAATTCTCGCGGGGACGAATTTAGACGAATTTTTCGCGGGTTTTAAATTTTGCGACAAAACATAACCAAAAGGTATTTAATTTCGTGAAATTTTCGCTAGTTTTTAATTTTACGAAAAAGGCCAATTTCCACGAAAACAACCGCGGAATTTAGTTCCCACGTTCCCTAAAAATAAAATTAATGCAAAATATAATCTTTGTGACCATCCATAAAAATTAAATTCCACGAAAGGTGCCTTTTTTTCTCTGAAAATTTGTGACAGCAAAAATTTGTGCACCACATTTATTTGAATAAACGTCAAGACTAAAATAAATGGTCCATTGAATAAATGTGCGTAAAATTAGATGAATTTAGTTTAACTTAATAAATTATATAATTGTGCTGTTATGTTCTATGGGACCATGACAGTTAAGTATATTAAACATAATTACAGTTTCAATAACGTATGAAAAAAATCATGGTATCTATTAGAAGTAATCTTTTAAAAGATGGTTCCCATCATCTGTTGAAAACAAAGATAACTAGACAATGAAACAATACAATAGTAAAATATTTTTTCTTTGAATGAATACCAATCTTTTATTAAAAATATCTTCCTCTGTTGAATTGTGTATTGCCATTATATTACTAATTTACACTGGGAGTAATTATTAATGTTATAAAAATCAACCTATACTCTTAGTGGTAATTAAATGTTTTACGACCACGCCTTTTCGGTCAATTGGACTAAAAATCAATTTAGAGCGTTTTTGCACAAAACTTGGGACCGAGTGGACGAAAATGAAAAGTTTTTGGTGAGTCCTTCTAAAATATCGTTACGAATGCTAATACCAAATTTCATGCTAGCACTTCGGGAACATGGTCTATTAAGAAAAGCAGGTTGCCGCTGCCAAGAAAAAGATCGCATTGAAAATGAATAAAATATCACTTTTAAATCTTTTATAAATACACAAAAGATCGATAAAGAATAATGTTCACCTGTAAATCTTTCATTGGATTCCAATCATGTTCAACAAATATGACAGTATCTGCACCAGTTAAATTCAACCCCAAACCTCCAACATGTGTAGTAAGTAGGAGCACATCAATTGATGGATCGTTATTGAAACTAAAAAATGTGAACAGTGTTCGAAATAAGAGAAAATAATCACTGTGGAAGAGTGGTCTTTGAGCATTAATTTAATATTTGCAGAGAAGAGTATTGAGTCAACGATCTTGAAATTAAATTGTTTCTTTATACTAAATAAACCAATCAATAGCAAGTGTGTTGTTATGACATTCTTTGTTGCAGATTTAAGGTTCATCTCAAAATTATTTTCAAGGAAGATTTCTGAGTCTTGCGATTGGTTACAATGGTCGAAATAGAAGTAAATGACTGTGGAGAAGGGATGTTTGAGCTTCATATTTCTATCACTGGGTTTATTATATTCTAACAAAATAACAGTATTTGAAAAACAGTTTCTTAGCATGTGTTGTTCAAATAAAAAAAATAGGATAAGAAGGCATAAGAAACAGGCCCTTCAACTCCAAAATCAAAGGTACGGTATTGAAAGTAGCCCACCAAACCAAGTGAAAGTTAAACCTAAGCACATAAAAAATATGATTTGCATTACACACATTATACGTCAGTGTTTGAAATATGTCTTTATCAAGATGGTAAAGTTTCAGGTCAAATAAACAATTGGAACACCTTCATGAAAGTAAAATTTTGTCAAGTCACTGTGGAGGAGAGTAGTGAAATTTCAAATCAAGGATAAACACCCGAATTTTACATGGCATTAGGATTTCATGTCCTTATTAAGTTGATAAATAAACAATTGGAACTCCTTTTATTTATCAAGATAAAATTATATTAAACCACTGTGGAGGAGAGAGGTGAAATTTCATATCACAGCCTGAAGCAATGCTCAAAAACAGTTTAACACTTATATCTAAAATCATCTATTATTAAAATTAATAAATAAAGAATAACGAAATAGAAGATTACATTTTTTTACAATACATTCTTTTATTAAAAAGAATCTTCCTCTGTTGAATTGCGTATTGTCATTATATTTCTAATTTGCATTGGTAATAATTAATAATGTTACAAAAATCAACTTTAATAAAGTTAGTAATTAAATGTTTTACGACCCTACAGTGGATAACATTAATATTTATTTCAAAATTGAAGAAGGAAACTTCCTAAATCAAAATGGAGAATCCAAAAAATTGAGGAAGAAGCTAATATACAAAATGTCTGCCAAAAAAGGTTCATGGTCAAAGTCTTAAAGTCTCATTTTAGCATGTTATTTGGGTGGATGTGGTCAAACTTGTGGCGAGTCCTTCTAAAATATCGCCACGAATGCTAGTACCGAATTTCAAATTTAGCATTTCGGGAACATGGTCTATTAAGAAAAGCTGGACGCCGAAGCCAAAACCACAAAGTGATAGCAATAGCCCATCCAAACTTTGGTGGGAAAAAAACTGGTCAAAAACTGTCAGAAATTTTCAGCTTGGCTCAGAAGAATTTACCTTTGTACAATACTATGTCTTGATCCTGCTGGTACGCTCCCATCCAATCTGGAATACGTCACTGATGGCATTTGTGATCTATCAATAAACAGAACAGAATATACTACGCAGTGCTGGGCAAAACCTTGGTCAAAGTTCGCAGTAAAGATACTAGGTCAGCGTTTAAAGGGAAGAATTTGCATCTGCGCATTGTTTAATAACATGTTTGATAGAATAGGCCAAACACTGCTCAATTTGGTAATTCTGGACACTATGATAAAAAAATACAAATTTTCGTAACTAAATCTTATATTTATTACTAGAACTCACTTCAATAGATCATTCTCCACAATATTTAACATAGATTTTAACTGGCAAAATATAAGTGCACGATGTTGTGATACAACCGAATTTAAAGTATCTTCTGAACTCGTGCCTTCTGTTGCACCAATACCACAGTCCAACAAAAGCTGTCTATAATAACAAAAATCATTTAAGCTGAAAGTGACAAGAATTAATCACCACGAATTAGCGATTATTCTTTGCTTTTGCATGATTAAAACTGGTGACGAGAATGAAAAAGTTTTTGCTCTTTTTCATTAAAAAAATAAGCGTATTTTTAGCAATTATCAGGTGTTACTTTTGGCAAAACTTTATTTTTTTGGCGATTATCATCAGTGATGGAATTAGTCGTATTCAGTGGGAACTTTGCTTAAAGAACCACCAAAAATAACTACTTTTGATGTTCCTGCAATCAATTATCAGCTACTCAAAACCAGAACAAATGGTCACTGTACAGCGTACAAATCACTTCTTTACTGACCTACATCGTCTAATGTATTGAGATGATCCGTAAGCAATTTCAGTAAAGCAGTGGTCAAAATAAAAGTATATAAGCACTGTGGAGGAGTGATTTTTGAACATAGCTTCAGACTTTGTAGCATGAAACTATGCTCAAGAATCCCTCCTATAGTGATTATGATTACATGGAGCACTGTAAACCCAGCCGTCAAAAACCCGTCCAAAGTCAGCAAAATAACGTCAAAACAACAACGAACAACAGGTTTTTGCCGACTGGGAAGGAATTTGTGTTTAACATACGCTTTTATCTTTTAGCTAATAGATTAGAGATGCAAAAATATACCAGATGGTGCAGTCACTTTTTTGTTGTATTATATTTTAGATATCTTCTACTAGCTATTGGAGAATCTAATATAGAAACTCTCAAATTTGCTAAATTTGCTTTTCCCTGAAAACCAAAATGTTGATATCCAGTAGGGGGAAAATTCGCTTCCAGTACAAATCAAGAAGAATATAAGTGTGACCAAACTAAACAAAACTTACCTTAAAGCCACAAGTTTTCCAGAATGTTGTATATCTTTAAGTGTTGTTTTTGATTGTTGAAGATTACCTCTCACACTTTCATATTCAGGATGTGACGGTGTTAAAACTAATGAAGGATGGTTACAAACTTTCCGGAGGTATTGTAAAGCCTGAAAAAATAATCATTTTCTCTATGAATACCTTTAGATAAGTGTGACATACAAAGGCAAAACGGTTATTGTTAAATTTACGCAAATGCTGCTCAAATGCATTCAATGTCAATTGAAAAGTGCTATCCATGAAGCACCCCTAATGCTGAAGCGTTGGTCAGTATTTACAAATGTTATTTTCTGTTACATAAATGAAAAACAAAAGCAAAGATTTTGAAGGCATATGAGAATATGTTAATTGTAATTACAATAATACCCAGTGGACAGAAACTTGTTCAAGTCACAATGAACAATTATTCACCATTTTGAGATTTAAAATATCAAATATCTGCTATCCAGGGATTAATTTAGGTCAAATTTAAGGGTGTTTGGTTTCTAATTTATGTCAATATAATCGTCCAGACCAATTTGAATTTGGTATGAGATTGTCGATTAAGTAAAGTCAGTACGAGCTCATCATGATATTTCCAACTAATTTGGACAAACAAATTCGATCTCAAATTGTTGAATAAACTCAGTGTTCAAATATTAGAGCAAATAATCGCGGAGTGATTTTGTGCAATACTCCAGACTTTATCGCCTGGAATATTGACATAACTGTGTCTAATGTGACTATTTCTTAGAGCATTGTAACCTAACCTGAAAGATATGACCAGAAGCTTGTTGTTTAGTATCAGGTTCATCTGTAATGCCTGTATCAATATTCTTCTTTGCACGAGATCGCGAAAAGTCTTCATATAACTTCACCTATAAATTAACATGATGACAATGTTTGAAATAAAAGAAAAATAAGTGCAGGAGAAATTGTTTAGTATAGCTTTATGCATTCTAGCCTGAAGCAATGCTAAAAAATCGCTCATTTACATTTGGAACACTGTGATGATTACCAATTACAGATTCATTCCTACAGACAATAAAGCTAGGAGGGATACACTATATTGGGAGACATTTTCAATTGGAATTAGTTTTCCAGGTTTCATAGATGAGAGATCCTTCTTAAACTCGAACACTGGCAGACTATAAAAACAAATTTAAATTCACTTGTAAGGGACTGAGTTCACAATAGTAATCTTGAATAATCTTTGGTGGCAGATCTTGCAAGACATCTTCTTTAACTCTTCGTAATAGAAATGGTAATGTTTGTTTGTGTAGTGCCTCCATTGCTAATGCACCTACACAACAAAACAGAAAGAATTATTGTCAGCATTAATGTAATAAGATTTTGTGATATTAATGTCTTGGTCTACAAACAAGTGACTACACTAGATGGAGACAATAGAATAATTGCTAAATATCAAAACACAATTTGATAACATATGGGGTGTACTGAAGCTTATTAGTGCCATTTACTTAACACTTAAATTATCTAGCAGATAATTTATTTGGATTGACCCTGGATTAAAACTACTTTCTACCATACTTTCTACTATACAAATTATCTCCCAGATAATTTATTATCTCATAATTTATCTCCCAGATAATTTATTAAGCGTTAAGTGATTGGCCTTAATAAGCTTCAGTGAGTGTCTGCACCAGCATTTACACTAAAGCAACAACTGAGTACATAGTGCATTTCTATTTGATTTCAGTGACTTAATAACTCTCTTATAACCTGAAACAAAATAGGGAATTGAGAGTGTTTAGTCTGCATCAGTGCGCATGTAATGAAAATTTAACATTTTATAGGTGACAAGCAGGACTTATATAAGAATAGACGTACAAGACACATGTGTAATATGCACAAACGCACACAAGAATTACTTGTTGAAATAAGAATAATCACTGCAAAGGAACGATTTTTGAGCATAGCGTCCAGCTTTCTAGCCAGAAGCTGTGCCCAAAAATCACTCCTCGACAATGATTATTTGCTCTTCTTTCGACCACTGAAGACAAAACAACATTATTTCACCTGCTTCTTGCTCTTTTGAAGAGGACTTTGCATCTCTGCTTTGTAAAATAGGTTTACCAAACTTTGCAGTAAATTCTTTTTCTGTTCCAAGAAAGCCTGGCATCAGAAAATCAAATAGTGACCACAACTCAAGTACGTTATTTTGTATAGGTGTTCCTGATAAGATCAGACGATGATGTGCTTTAAGAAGCTTGATCACTTTTGAAAGCTAAAAAGAACATCTTTGTAAGTATATTAAGTCAAAGGAGTTTCATTGCATAATCAGAGATACTTATAGAAAATAAATACTTATTGCAGCCTTGTGCTGAACCTTAAAAGACTCGCACAATTTTTCAATTTTTTAAGTAGAGAAATGAAAGTGAAACCATGTAGACCATGTTGGCAAAAGTAGATTAAGACATTCTGCAGAAGATAACTTCTGTTCAATTTGTGTTTGGATGGAACACTAGATGTGCATGACCACACTGTAATATGATCTAAGTGAAGAGTTTTACCTTTGTTTTACTATTTTTGATAATATGACCTTCGTCAAGGATACAAAAATTCCAGAATTGTGATCTAAACAAATTAAGAAATTGTGTAATGTCGTATGCAATAAAACTTTAAAGAACAAACGTAAAGAATCATCTAATTTTGTTTCTAATCTATTTAACTAACCTTAATAAATTTGTATCAACATTTAAGAATTATTATTATTTTATTATTAACCCCCCTACAATTAGGCACGTGAGAGTAGTGGAATTGGGAGCTGGGTTTAGAAACATAAACACATTATGTTTAGTTTTGAAACCAACTTCACATAGCTTGAAAATGATACGAAGAACAAGTATACTCGGATGTCAGCACTCAGATGTATTTATTTCCAGTTCCAAATAGAGCATATTTGTAACCATGGTATGTTGTTTTCAATCCATAATAATGTTGTGTGCATATTTTATTGCTTTTTGAACTTAAACAATAACAAGTATATACATCCGATGCATGGTATACTATGCAGTATTATAGCTCATAAATTGTTCAGTGGGATGATGATTGCAGTGTTTGAAATACGACCAAATAATCACTGTGGAGCATTGTTTCAGGCTTGCACAGTGATTATTCGCTTTTATATCGAACACTGTGATTGGACACAGACATGAAATATTAGGAGTGGATACATACTTGTTCAAGTTTATTCGGAAAAAGATTCTCCACTCAGAGTGGACAAAAACTTGTTCAAAGTTTGCAGTAAAGATGCTAGATCAACATGTTCTAGCGGCAATTTAATTGAAGGACGATTCAGCTAGGTTCAACCTAATTTAATTGTACGTAAAAAACTACTTGCTTATGTTACAGTGTCTTTTGCAACAGGTGTTTTAAAAAACAAAACAAAACATAAACGGTTCTAATGAACAAAACATATTGAAAAGTTGATCAAATTGTTCGACATTTATAAAGCAAGCCTTAATCTAGTTTATAACATAGAACACATGCAGAACAAAGTTTGTGCATGTTTTTTCTTGTCTACTGTTTTCACAATGAATGTTCTTTCACTCAGCAGATTTAAGGTGCGGGTCTATTTTCTAAAATTTAAGTTATGCAATATTTTTGTGTTATATTATTAACAATTAGGATTACTCATTACGTCATCAGTCAATATAATCAAGATTTTTGAGGATTCCTGTCATTTAGTTAATATATATTTTGTTCGGCTGCGGCCTTCGTTCGCTCTTTTGGTGCAGAAGGAAAACAATTTGGAGTCAGATGTTTGTTGAACAAGTGAATTTTTCAAAATCTTCTATTATAAGGAAACTGCTCTCACATAATATTTTAACGCTAATACAGTACTACAGAGGGAATATACCGTTCTTTTTGCATATGATTTTACACGACTTGAAATTAACAAGAGAGTCTGATTTTTTCTTGGTTTCTTTTAACTCCTCCCTCGATTCAGATTTTGTTTGCCCTCCCATCGAAATTTCCTTGGAGAACTTTGTAAAAGATTTCTTCAGAATCTGAGCATTTTGCAAAAAGATTTAGGTTTAACATGGAACTGATTTTTGAGAAATTCATTGTAGTAAACTGTTTTGTGCGTAAACGGTTCTTTGTTTTTTTAATATTGATTGCTGCCAGACGAAATACTAAGGTTCTTGTATAACCAAAGCAGATGGCATCTGCAAAACTATAGACGCCGTTGATATTAGTGTTGTGAGCACAATTGATAAAAATAGATACGATAAACAACGAAACAATACTGCAGTTGTTATTTACTGCAGTTGTTATGGTTTCTGACAAGCACAAATTCCCGGACGATATAACTTATAAGTAATTGTTTGTAAGGCTCGGAATACAGCATTTTTCTTTGCAGAAGATATACTTTATACTTACTTAGGGTATACTTTAATAATGGTACTGACCAGGCTTCTTAAATCCGCTCCGTAATTCTCTATTATAACTTTACATTTGATCTTCTTGTTGTTTACATGTTTTCATTTTAACAGAATTCGAAAATATTTCAAACGTTCGAAAGCAGCCATATTTTTTATTCCATTGTTCTTTCTGAGCAATGAGTGGCTGATTTTGAATACGATCAATTCTGATTGGATTATATTTATTTCATCTTCAAAACATAACAACGTGCGATAAAGACATGTAGTAAAGAAAACAAGAGAAAGGGAGTTGATTTTTGCACATAGCGTCTCTAAACTGTATCCTTATGAGAATATTTCAATGGATTCGAATTCTTCAAACTCTTCTGCATACAATCATGTTGAGATTTACTACTTTTGAATACGGCAATCAGTTTCCCAGCGACTTCTTTGAACCTGATATGAATGAAAATTGACAAAATGCCAAACAGCGACCCAACAGACAAGCGAGTATTTGACAACAAAATATGTGCATTTGAAGCGCAAAAGTTGATACTAGGTTTTAAACCGTTCCTTATGTTTGCAGCTATAGCACACAGCATGAAGAGGAATTTCAATAACTACGTGGCTTGCTGTATTCTAGAGAGGATAAGCTTCACAACGGTGTACGGTGTATCACATGACTATATGGAAAGAATCCTTTGCAGGTTTACAACTTATAGAAATTATGAAAGTTTTGCTTGTATATACCTTAGACACTCCTTAAACCACCTGAGCGACCATGACATCAGAAAATTAGTTCTAGTTCTCATCTTCTTCGGCATTTTCTATCTTTGAAGCTACAAAATGGCGGTGACCATAGTAAAAATAATAATTATTATTATCTTTCGTAGGTGGCGATAAGGGTAATTCGATGAATTCAAATTCACTGTGAGTTATCTTTAGCTTATGTAGGTGTGATTAAGCAATAACTAGTTTTAAATGATTGTTCTCCTTTAAAATAAAAGCAAACAAAGACTTGTCATTGTTTGTTGGTTCAAAAAAAATTATTATAATAGTTTTTTAATGAATCCAAACCTCTAAGAGCTGATTAACAGACGTTCTCACACAAATGATGTTACTTACAAAAAGAAATCAGAATCATTTCTAATGATATCATATGAAGCTATCACAAGATTATATTTTGTGAAACAAGCTTGTAATCTAAACATACAAAACAGTTAATACAGAGCAATAAGAGTAACTAATCACTGTGGTGGATGGATTTCACTATGATATGCTAAAAAAATAATCCTCTAGTGTTGGTCTTATTTTAACGCTTGAAACAACTACAGAATATCACCTTGAAGGAGTGTTTTTCAAGGCTTGTAATGTTTTGGCAGATTTTATGATTTTAGACATAGAAATCAATAGAGTCTCAAAAATAACTGTTGGACATCACCTGTGGAGGAGTGTTTTTTTGAGTACAGTTTTTAACTATCAAAACTGAACGCTATACTAAAAAAACCTCTTCCATGGATAATATTAAAAAGGTACATAGTATCATTGTTCCAGACTATGTCTCATGAAACTGAGGTTAGTACAAGTAATCAGTACAAATTTTCCAATAATAATATTCCAAGAAGTTAAGCATAGTGAGAATCTCTAAATTATTTCCTAGATTCTATAGACCTTTTATAAAACAATGAAAACAAGGAGTTCGTCGCTCGTAGTAGAACTTGTTGAAATACAATAACTTCCTTTTTGTTCACTGAATGAAAGTCAATTCACAGAAAGGAAATTATTTCATTGTAACAAGTTCTACTTTGAATAAAGAACGCCTTGTTCTCATTGTTTTATGAAAAGGTCTATTGCAGTTATAGATTTAAAGAAGTTGCAGAAAATGAATAAAACTGCAAAGAAGTGCATTACGCCAATAGTTGGTTTTGTATGAACAATCTAGCAAGCCTCAAAATAACTGACACACATCACTTGGCTGTGAAGGAGTGATTTTGAGTCTCGAAAAAACACTCTTCCACAGGTGATATCCAACAGTTATTTTGGGGCCTGTGAAAGTCCCCTTTCTTATAATACCTTTGTCTTTCTCCAGGCGATCCTGTATAGTGCAATGGACGCAAATGTTCTTTATGACAAAACTTTTCAACTTCGTAGCACCAATGTCCTGTTAGTGTTGGTGGACAAACAACTAAAGATGGAAAAGGTTTGAACTCTTCTTTGCCAGATATCTGCAAAAACAAAAGAAAAGAATCAGGAATCAGTAAAGAATCATTAAAAAGAGTGATTTTTTAGCATAGCATTTATATTCAAAAATCATTCATCCGCAGTGATTATTAGTCCTTATTCAAAACACAGTAATAATCAGACTAGTATTTAGCAAAATAAACAGCAAAATATTCCTTAAATTCACCCTTTTTAAAGCATCACCTTTTTTAACAACAATGCATTGATATCCCTGTTGAAGGTGCAAATTTGATAAGATGTCACTGCATTGTTTTAAAGAAGGCGATTTTTCAAAATACACACAACAGAAAAAACTTAAATATGTTTATTTTGTATGAGCCACCTTTTAGCATCACCTAGGGTTGCCCAAAAATGTAGTCCACAGTAAAGATATGCTAGAACAATGATAAATGACAATTATTCTAGCGTTTTTAATACAGATTTTGAAAAAGTTTTTGCCCAATGTATTTTAATGTTCTCAAAAAGCATTCATCCAGGGTCTAATTTTAAAAAGGACAAATTGTTGACAAGATTAAAACTCAGTACTCAAATCAAAATCCCTGTGGAGTAAATAATTACACCTCCACAGTGACTATTTGTTTATATTTTGTGCGATGCATACCTTATATTTTTTCATTGAATTGTGATAATCACCAGCCATTATACAAATGGATTGCAATGTTTTACCTAAGCCCATATCGTCACATAATATCCCATGTAGATTATACTTCTTTAAAAACGCTAACCAATTAACCCCATCCTAAAAGTAAAATGCGTTCAATCCATTGAGTACCAATGATGCACGTCCTGAGACCACATCACATGGTGATTTTACTATCCCTCCATGGTAATTATTTGTTCTTATCCAGAGGACTGGGTAAATAATGGTAAGGTAAACACTGTCATGCAGTCCCAACTATACTATACTATATAAACAAACATTATTGTTACCTGTTGGTATTTTCTGAGGTCACATTTAATAGGTATCGGAATTAAAAATTTATCTAGTTTAGTTCCATCAAGTAACTGTTCCAAAAATCGACGTTCATTTACTTTTTTTTCAACCAATGCTTGTGACATACATGGGGGATTGGTAACAGAGGACTAGAAGAAGAAAGAAAATAGTTATCCTGATATAGCATAACACATTAGCCTAGTGTATTGGTTCTACAGCTGGCTACAGTATTAGAACCTCACTGAGATTAGAAAATATTAACTTCAGGTCTACTCTAAAATATTTTGTATTTTCTTATTACGTATAATACTGTTCCTTATTATCTAGATTGTTAGCACATAAGTATACAGATTGCGACCAGCTAAAACAAAATTATTTAACACGCAACCTACATGTTGGATGTAAGTTAATAAGGTGAATACTCAAAACAACAGACACCATCGGGATCAATGCTATTTGTTTATTGTTAAAAAGTATCCATCTAATAGAGGTAAACAGGAGATCAACAAGACGCAAGTATAATATTCGGTTGCTGAAGGTAAACAGGGAATCAGTGAAGCAAGTGTTTGTTGCTGCAATGTTTCACCGTACATGCATTCGTACTATTTTCAAAAAATTCCCCCCCCCCATCCAAAATGATTATTCAGACTTTATTTTAGCGATGTGAGGGGTCTCTTCAACCTGGTCACTTTTTCATATTGATGCATTGTTGTCGAAAGTGTCAGTTTTATAATTTATTTACAAAAAAATATATATATCAGAGGATTTTTATTTCTAACTATGTGTCTAACCTGTGAAGGAGTGTTTTTTGAGCATAGCTTCAGGCTTTAGAGCTATTCTCAAAAATCCCTTATTCACAGTTATTATTTGCTAATTATGTTAAGCATGTAGTATCAGTGAAGAGTACGTGACAACAGAATGTGACAACATGTGATGATTCTTAAAGGGAAATGTTTTTTTGAAGTGGTATGTTTTTTACATGTTTAGTGAAATTCCCCACAAAGATAAGCTTAAGTTTAATATTTCAATACATCATGACCTTTCAAAGCTGAGATATCCTCATTTAAAGTATCATGTCCAATGTTAAAAAAGTAGCTCATATGACATCAATATAGTTTAAAAAGAACAAAATTACTTCTGCTAAGTTTATATATACGTGCACGTTACCACGACAAAGAAGATATTGGATCACTCTTTGTAGGACAGCAATGCTAAATCGTTACCAAATGGTGTACGGAAATAGTCAACATATAATTGATAGCTAGCTTAAAAATAATTTTTGTCACCCATTTTTATTTGCTTGTTCTGTTCCGTTCTGCAAAAGGTCTTCTTAAAAAAAATGTAAGTAAACAAAAATTTGAATCTATCTTAAATATAGTAGAATGTATTTACAACAATATTTTTCATTAGGCTTCAAACATCTAACACCCTGGATGTTACTTATTTTTGGTGTGCCTATTTTTATAGAGTTTATGTTTTTATGAATTGATTTAATGTCTTTTATGTTTGAAAGAACAATACAAACTATGTGAAATATATTATGTCAGTTATGCAAATGAAAGTCATGTAAAAAATATGCTCCTGATATAAAAGTAAAAACAGATATAAAACCAAGTGAATCGCTGATCTTTCAGGTACCTGACCTGAAAGTAAAGCTGTTGCGATATGGACGATATGGGGATAATATTGATTGAAGTGGGACGATAAATATCGATATGATATTTCCAGAATCGATTCCATCAATATATCAATATGAACAACCTTCAACACACAAGATTAAATAATTCTCTGTCTTCCATAGAGCTTTGGATGAAATAAAAATACTGAGAAAATGAAGTGTATAAGTGTATTTTTGATAAAATAATATGCAATCAATTTGACATAGGCTATTCTTCAAAGTCAGTACATTCTAATCTCTCAAAAAGAATTAAGACACAGAGAAAAAACAATCCTTAATCAACAACTTATTATGTTCAATTGTTTCGCAAAAAAAAAGGTTATTTGTTGAAGACAGGTTATATTTACTATGCAACGAAGAAATGTTTTTTTTAAAAGTTATAGTTTTCCTTTAATGAAACTTCTCAGATAAACTACTTATGTCTTTGACCAAGCAATTAATCACTGTGGCAGAGCAGTTTTTAGAAGCCATGTGGAACAAGTCACATCTCCATAGCGATTATATATATATATATATATTATGTACATAAAACCAGTAAAATGATATGTGTGTGCTTATAAAAGTTTAAAAAATAACACATTGCTTTATTGAATAATTTTCGTAAAATTTTCTTTACTTCATCAGGTCTGGAATTCATCTAATATATATATTTTGTTTTTGGTGAATGGTAAGAGTAAATCAAATTTTCAAAAAATTTCTAAATCTCCAGTTTTAAAAAATCCTTTTTTTTCCCAATTAACAATTAACAAATTCGAAAAATATTTGACCAGCGGTCTCATAATAATGCCTAGAATGCCATAAATAAATTTCAGAATGGTACAACACCTTTTCCGCCCATTGGGCCAAAAATGCAATTGACACCCTTTTATGGTGAGTCCTTCTAAAATATTGCCTCGCATGCTGGTACCAAACTTTACAATGGTCTATTACGAAAAGCAAATTAAATTTGCTAAGAAAGTGACAGAAATAATCCTTCCAAATGTTGGTTGGTGATTGCACAGTGATTATTAAAGTTCTTAGTATTTTGTCTTTGTTCTCACCTCTAATGGCATCAACTGAACAAGTGTTGCAAAACAGTTAGTAGCCATCAATCTAACGTCTTCCGCATGATCAGACATTCTTCCAAGAACGGGAACAATAAGCAAAACAATATATGGAAGGATATCCATACCTAAGTTATCAATTACATCTGAACAATTATGATTAAAGAAAATGAAAATATTCACAACCACAGCTCCTCCACAGTATTTGTTTCCTCTTATTTACATTACTGATAAAATACCAAGTGCTCGACTGCATAACTCACTGTAGAGAAGCAATTCTTTAGCATAGATTCAGGCTAGAAAGCATGAAACTATGATCAAAAATCTCTCCTGATTGTTTGATTGTGTGCTCTTACTCTTATTTGCAGCACTGACAAAATTTTAGTGCACAAAATAACAGCAAGGTAACTAGATTTGAGCCAAATTGAGTATTGGGATCTGCATTTAATTTATAAAGTTCCACTGTTTAAACCGTTAGTTTCGAAGATATAGAGGCGTTTTTCTGTTTGCTTTAATGGAAATAAAACCGCAATGCTAGGAACCACAGAGAAGAGTACCGAGTAAATGGCTTATGTTATAGATCTTTGGGTGTTTAGTTTGGTTTAAGCACTAATGTCATATTTTGTGAGTCTCACTTCTCTCTTGGTCCGCAAAAACATTAATAAGAAAGATTTAAACCAATCAGTTTTATCGATTTCTTCAGTTTTTGTCGGCATTAGTTTGAACATCAGTGCGTATGTGATGTAGTTCTGAAACTTTTTTTAAACTGAAAATGTGACATTTGTGCATAGGCTGAGATACATTAAGGTCTATTCATGGAGGCTACAAGTCAATAGATCTTGCACAATCTTTGTATTGAAAAAACCAATCCAATAGCAAAATCATTGACATATATATATGTATATATATATTATGCGAAGAGCAAATAATAACTGCGGAGGAGGGATTTTTGAACATAGCTTCAAGCTTTGTAGCCTGTAGCTATGCTCAAAAATCACTCATCCACAGTTATTTGCTCTTAATATTTCGACCACCAAAGGAATTCGATGTTTGGAAAAGATACTGACAAGAGATTCTATAGCGCCTTGTCGTCCTATCAGATTATCACTTTCACCAAGTATGTCAACAACTTGTGTCAAAACAAGATCCATTGTTTCCACAGTAATGATTTTACTCAATACACCCAGACATCTTGCAGCCATGTGTCTAACAGCAGTATATGGGTAATAGAGGCATTTGATTATGTTTTTCAGTAACTCTGCAAGCTATAAGAAATATTTGCCAACATTATAAGATGCTATTTAATTGTGACCATAGCTGCAACCCTGGAGAAAATAAGCGCTGCAATATGGAAAAATATGTCACGTTTATTCGAAAGTGGTGCTTATGCAAGAGCGGCACTAAATATATCATTTACGGTAGTTTATGTTATGATAACACATGGGTTATGCATGTATCTGTTATAATAATATATTTTCTTTCTTTAAAAAACTTCCCCTATATTATTTCCTATTAAATCTCTAATGCACATTGCGAATGACTGATGTAAAAAATCAAAGCCATAGCATTGAAAGTAGCCTGCCAAACCGAGTGAAAGTTAAACCTGGCATATAAATATGATCTGCATACACACAGTATGTGTCAGAGTATTATGGATACACTAAACAAAAATAGAGAATATACATAATAGGAAATAAGCTATTATGCTTTTAAGGGGGGTGTAAAGGAAAAAGGTGAAAAAAGTTTATATATTCTCTTAAATTTTGAACTTTTTATATGTTATGAGTGTTACTATGATCTTTAATATGCAATATTTATAAATATGAAAAAAAATAGCAAGATTCCAAAAACTAAAGAAAATGAAAATTTCATTCATTTTTCTGCAGCTAATTATATTCAGGAAATGAGTAAATATTTTTCACACGTGCTACATAACTAATTAGTTATTCATAAAAAATAAAAATAAATGTTTTGTGAATAAACATCTTACGTTATTATATTTTTTCTTCTTATAATTATAGTGGCATAAAAAATATTTTATTAGCTAGTTCAGCGTTCAATATCAGTTCAAAAA